>SRQG01000377.1:0-26896 GCA_018360325.1 Claviceps aff. humidiphila group G2b | reverse complement strand
CCCCCCCCCCCCCCCCCCCCCCCCCCCCCCCGGGATGACTCCTGAGGGAGATTGAGATTTTAGGTGTTGTGCATGTATCAAGAAAACGAGACGACACAATACAGAATTGACAAACCAAGGAATGGCATATTCTGTAACGGAAATCCAATTGGCAAAAACAAATAGTCAACCCGAAACCAAGTCTATTGACCTGACGTAATGTCTTTTGTTCAACACAAACGTCCTTGCACGCAAAACCCATCCACACCTCCCAGTACGCCGGCCGATGTGGTCATGCCATAGCCGTGTCGAAACGAACACTTGGGCCCCCTACACATGACAAAATAGCAAAAAATTCAAAGGCTTCAATTCTCAAGCATACAGCATATCCATATCATCCTCGTCCCCATCCTCCGCCGGCACTACAACAGCCTTCTTCCTCCCCACATCCTCCCTACACATCGGACACGTCCCCTTACTCCTCAACCACGGGCCCACGCACTCGAGATCAAACCGATGCCCCCCCTTACACGGCAGCTCCACGACCAAGCAGTACTGGTCCTCCAGATACGGAATCTTGCAAATAGCACAGTCCTCCTGCGAACCCAGCGTCTTGCGAGGCACCCTCTCCAGACCATCTAGAAATTCCTGCTCCACGCCCTCCAGCCGCGAGGGCGGGTCATGGATGTCCCCCTCCAGCACCGACACGAGATCCAGCAGAAACGAGCGGTTTTCTTCGGTGGGCGCCGTGGCAGCGAGTGTTTGCATCTGGTCCTGCAGGAGGCGGAACACGTTGGCCACGTCAGGAAGCGTGGGTGTAGCGTTGGGGTTATTGTGCGGCGTGGTGGTGCTGGAGGAGGAGGAGACGCGGTCGAGGAAGGAGAAGAAGGAGGCCATGTTTATGCGGCGTGTCGAGGGGGTCGAGGATGAGAGTTGCACATTGTGCTCTACTAGAGGGCTGTTAGACTGCGCTGAGGTAAGGCAAGGAGGGTGGAGGGGGTGATGCGGAGAGGGGATTCGCACGAACCCTCGTACTGGGAAGCCATTTTCCCTTGAAGAAAAGGATGCGCGAAGCCAGGTGGAGATGTGGCGGGATGAGGAGGAGATGAAGGAGAAGAGGACGATGAGGATGACAGGCACGTTGTGCAAGCGATTCGCGACCGAGGATTAGATATAGGGCTTTGCGTGAGCGGCGGACCGCAGGCAGAAACGAGTCGTCGCAAGTTGTCTCCGAGGTATTGTACTATGAGGTAGGTATCTGGTGTTACATGCATGGTAGTGAGCCCGGAGTTTGAACGCGTGTTTGTGCTCTTTAGCTGCCGTGCGGGGCGGGCAGCGGGCTTAGGTACGTACATATGTACATTGTATGTACATACATGGCAAGAAGGATAAGGGATACTTTTCGATTCCTGCATCGCTGCCTTGACCACACGCACTGCGAAAGATTGGAAGAAGCAGTATTATGTACTCTATGGAAGAATAAGTAAGAGGAACACGATCATTTATTCGTGTGCCATGCCATGAAGTAATGACGCCTTCCGGTGCAGAATCAATGCCCGAGGTTGTCTAATGTACGCTTCAGCCGGGCAAATGAGCTCTTCTAAGCTATGCCTATCAAGCACAGCTTCCACGACGTGCGCCAAGATACATACCAAGGAAGGGAGTACAAGAAATTTGAAATGACATCATGAGGAGTTTCTCATCAAAAATCTCCGCAGCTCTTCCGCCACAGGCCCTGCCTGTTGTGGTGTTGCACAAACGAGATGGCACAGGTGACAGCTCTACGGGAGAACCACCTCTTTTGTGCCATGGATTGATGGAACAACGTATCGCAAAGAAGTGTGCTTAGTACAACGCGGGAAATAGACCTGCGGGCGGAGCGCTGGCCTTTGGAAGTTGAACCGAAACAACAACACCATCTGCGGCTTCGGCACCTGCGATTGCTTGGTCGGTGAGGACTGGAATTGACTCCCGGGTGGCGGATTTCCGATTTCGTCTCTGCACAAATATGTTGTTTTGTACGTGCGTTCTGCTGGTGTATCTCGTCAGCGCACGTATCCAATGTATATACCGACTGGTATTCTGGTATTAAACGATATCGACCTCGGAAGACAAATGGCTGCAGTAGGATTTAGATCTCACCTCGGTGAGACACTCCATATACATAACACATGGCTTCACTATTCGCTACGATACACTGAAAGTCGCCGCTACCTAAGCCTCAGTTCCCATCATCCCCTGATGCATAATCCACGAATAAAAAGATGGCGAAGGGAAGAGGAAAACCACACAGAGGAAGAGACTGTCAGCTCTACATAAACCGTAGAAGGTCAAACAACAGCCATAAGAAACGTGAAATTGAACACTACGAAACAAGCAGACCATCCCATTAAGAATGTGCTCCTCAACAGCTAAATTATGCCGGCATGTTACTGCCAACGGCGCAACTCGCAAGCTTCTCTTCATAAGTGGGTATCCTAACGAATAACACAGAGCCAGAACCAGCAGAAAAAACAACGACTTGCAAAAGAAAACAATAGAGAAACGGTCGAAACAAGAACAAGACAAAAACTAAGATACGACAAATAAAAGTAGTACATCGCAAGCCCATCAAAGACTCACCGCCCCCCCACTATCAAACTCCTCCTCCCAGTCCCCCTCCCCCTCACCACCTCCTCCCGTCCAAGAATGCGCCCCCCCATGCAACCCCCTCCCAGATCTCGGCCCCAGCCCCAACTCCCCCCTCACCTTCCTCTGAATCTCCAAAAAATAGTACCGCAAGCTCCTCAAGCCCTTCAGAAACCCCGAATCCGGCTCCCCTGGATGTCTCGGCGGACAAGCCCTCTCCGAAATATCATCAAACGGCGTCACACTATTCGCAAAATCCGCCATCTTGAAGTCAATCTCACGCGGGTTCCTCCGCCTACTACCCCTCCTGCTCCGTGCGGTGGCAGCAGCAGCAACAGCAGCCGTAGTAGCGGAAGTCACATCCTCCGTATCAGTCGCTGCATCCGTAGTAGATTCATACATGGTCTCATACCCGGCGCCCTCGTCCCCATCATCTCCATCGTAAAACATGAGCAGACTGGCCGCGTAGAAGCGGTACCCGCGGAGCCCGGCAACGATTTGTTCCAGCTGGGCTAGTTTTTTGAGCACGACGGGGATATGTCTCAATATACTACCCAGATCGACCCCGTTGTATAAGAAGCGTTGTAGGGCGTCTTGGAATTCAAGACCGGCTTTGAGTTTGCGGCCAAAGTATTTATCTTGGAATTCGTAGGATTGGGTCTGGACATTCCAGACTTGGAGGCCGCAGATGCGGACGCCTAGCTCGGCAGAGGTGGTGGTTCTGCATTTTTCTTGTTGGGAATTTTGTTTCTTGAGGTTGGCATCGACGCCGTATTGGCGAGTCCCCATTTTGAGGTCCATCATGCAGGGACGCTTCATGCCGGCGGTGAGGTCTTCCATGAGAAGGAAATATTCGACGCGGTCTCCTTTGGTTTTAGCTTCTTTGGGGTTGATGGGGCGGGAGACTTTTTGGAATTCCTCCATGGGGTCGGGTAAAGACAAGGGGGCTTCTGTGGTGGTGGTGGTATGCGTTGTGGCAGATTGCCCAGTGCTTGAGTGCGGTACATCAAGAGAGACTTCCGTCCGCGATTCATCGGCAAGCGACAAGTTCTCCTTCTCTGGAGATGTCTCCCTCTCAGCATCGTTTGCGTTCTTGTACTCTGCAGCGTCGGCTTCCTCAAAGTATTTGAGGCTACCCCGAGAGTCTCGCACGTCTTCTGGACGCCGCCGGAGCCCGCCTGCCGAGTACCTACGCCTCCTGCGGCCATTGTTGAGCTTAGCCTTTAGTGTCTCTGGCTCGGGAGCGCTAGTCCCGGTCATATCCTTGACAGATGTGGCAGCATCGTCAGCCTCGTCAATGCCGAGCGCGGGATCGACACCGAGATCATGCTGCGTTTGGATATGCTCTTGTGTGTGAAGTGGCGACAGCAGCGGCGAGAACTCGGCTTCGACCGTGATATCCGCCAGTCCCTCTTCATGGTTGTCGAATACGCCAAGCTGTGGGTCAGAGCTTGCTGGCCGCACCAGTCGTTGCAGCGGGGGACGGGGCACAGCACGTTGATGAAGCCGTCTATGCTTCTGGACTTCAACAGGTGCCTTCAAGAATGCGTCGTTGAACACCTCATTTCGCAGACGTTTGTTGATCGTGGTTGCGCCCCAGCTATTGGGCCTTTCATCAACATGCGGCTGCAGTTGCGGTGATGCATGCTCGTACAACTTTGCGGCAGAAGCGCTGCGACGACGATGACAGAAATGAGACGGCGGCGTCGGCTGAAGAAGATTTCGCGGAAGGATGTGCTTGTTATCATCAAAGGTCACAGTCGGGATGCGCAACGCCGCATTCGCTAGCGACTGGCTGACAATTCGGGTCGGAAAGGGCTCCATTACTCCATTCGTGGGGGTTTCGGTAGTTGCACTGTCGACCCCCTTGACTGTGTTCTGGAGGTCAGCATTGGCTCCGAGCATCTTTCTTCGGTCACCAGCGCTTTCATCCCGTTTCACAGTACTTTTCCGACGGGGCTGTTTCTGAAACGTAACGTTGAGCACACCAATGTACCTGGTAATTGTTAGTAGCTTCTTCTTAAGAACTCGATCGTATCCCGGCTGCTTATGATTACATCACAAGCAGGAAGCCTGCCAAACTTTTCTGCAAGTGACGCCTTTGCTCCTCAGAGACGATAGATCAAAGGGGTAGAGAGAGGAGAGGAACAGTAGAACAAGGTAATGTGCAGGAAGAAAAGAGAGACTCACCGAGGAAGAAAAGGAAGTAAATTACGGTGATACCGCTCAATCGTCTCATAAAACTCATTTTCCCGATTATTCAGCTGCTTACAGACAGCACGTCTCGAAAACCTCCACAAGGTAGTGTGCCCCCCCACCTGGTGCTTGTACGGAATCAGTTCAATCGCATCCAGTGGCTGCCGAGGACTATGCTGGTGCTGATGCTGATGCTGATGAATACGATTTTCGTACGACGTGACGGCGCGAGTACCAGATTGCGGCACTGGCGCAGCAACAGTAACAACATCATCTGCTGCAGAAGTGAAGACATCATCAGGAGCGTCCTGCGGAACATCTGGGTCGTGCGAGGCCAGGAGATCGGAAGGCGCCGAGTGGGTGGTGATGGTCTTAGCACCATCATGGTCACGGGTCTCGGTGCCAGGCTCGGGCTCGGGCTCGCGGTCGGGTTCGGGGTCAGGTTCAGGTTCATCAGCCTTCACAAGCCATGGATGAGAATTACTATGTGAGAGGGATCTTGGTCGCTGGGTTTGGAATGAGCCCGCTAGATCAGTTGATGGGGCTCGGACATCAGGCATCTCTTTATGAGGCAGGAAGACGGCAGAAGAAATCTTCTCCTCGCCAGACTCGTCGGCGTCTTCGCCGTCGGCATCAGCATCGGCATCGGCATCGGCATCAGCATCAGCATCAGCATCAGCATCAGCATCAGCGTCAGCGTCAGCGTCGGCATGGGTACCGACGACGGCGCTAGCTTCATCATGGAGCAGGAGCGGATTACCGACATCACGGTGGTGGTCATCGCGGAGGTCACGAGGCTCAGCGACATGATTGCGAACATCACCATTCAACTGGCTTCCACTATGGCCATCACCGGACTCCGATTGCATCTCCACAATGTCTGCCTCTGGCACCGCGGTCGGCCCCACCTCTGCAGGTGGCGGCATCGGCTCTGCGAGGGCTGCCTGACTATCTCGCCTTTGTCTGATGCGAGGGGCCACAGGCGTGGTGTCGTCAACCGCAGGCAAAGTCGAGTCTCCATCGCGGGCGCCTCGGAGCACAATATGCTTGCCGTCATCTGACGGCAGAACTTGAGCATCGTTCGATGCGTCTCGAGTCCCACCTTCTTCAGACGTGACAGGAAGCTTGTCGCGAGGCACTGCCTTGGTATCCTTGCGCCTTGGCTTCTCTTCTGGCGGAAGACCTTCCTTGAAAAATCGGAGGCTATAGCTTGCTTTGCGACTTCTTGCATTGGGTTCGACACCGGCCATGGCCTCGGCAACAGACTTCTCCACTAAGCCATCCTCTTGTTCGACATCGACAGAGCCGATGGACCATATCTTTTCCTTCTTTTCAGGGCTCGGCACCATATTCTGCGCTACACTGGAGTGTTGGGCGAGCCCAGATCCAGGTGCCTGCAGAGGGTCCTTCTTGAAGAGCTTGTCACTCTTCAGCGCCGCTGACCCGCCGAGGATGGGAAGGGGGTTTGTCGAGATGATGAAGTCTTTTTTTGGACTCGTGGAGCGCGCCATAGCCCTCGGCTTCATAGGCTCTGTAGTCGACCGGTCGATGTCTAGAGATGTAGAGGCCCGCCCTGTAGCCCTGTCGAGAAAATCGCGGTGATCCATGAGCATTTCTCTGGCCTGCACCAAGTTGGACGGGTTGTAGTGCCGTGATAGAACGCTCGATTCTCTTCCGTTGAGTGTAGCCGGCAGTACCATCGGTAACATAGCTGGTGATTCTACCGCGGACGTAGACTGAGCCATGTCGCCCACTAAAGAGTCCTGGTGCTCTCCATTCTGCGCATGGGCCGAGCGACTTGCCGTGTAGGGTATAGACTTCGATGCCTCTCTTGCTCGGTCGAACTGGTTGAAGTTGCCACTCGGTTGATCCTTCAGCAATCGGTTGGCTATATCACCGCTCGCATGAGTGTTGCTGATATTGTTTTCGTAGTTTGCAGCGTTGATGTCGTGACTGTGCAGGTGCTTCTGCGCCTGTATGCCGCGAGCAGAGGCCAGAGCTTGCGATAACAGAGACGGGCCGAGTGGCCTCTGGCTGGCTTGGTTGGCGCCACCGCGGGCTCTTATACCATCCTTTGCTGCAAACTGATCAGGCTCTAGGGAGCCGGTGGACAGTGTTGAGCAGGAGGATTGCTGCGAGACGGGATATGCGTGGAGAAGGACATCATGGCCAGACGACGACTCTGGACCAGCAGCAGGCGGAAGAGCGTCCTGGCTTAGCAGAGCAGGGGGTGCGGCACATTCAGACTGGGAACCGGGACTGGACATGAGGAAAACATTGGGCGCAGCAGGGCAGCGGCGTGGAAGAATCGATTCGCGGCGAATGGCAGGACGAGAAAGACGAGGGTGTGATGTTGCGCGGTCGTGGGTGGGAGGAAGAAAAATGAGAGAGGAGTAGAGACTAGAGAGCGGCTGTGTCGCCGAAGTTGATTCGACATGGCACCATCCACTGACGCGGACAAGAGAGCGGGTCAGGAACTACACGGGGGTCTGTCACTGTAGCGTCACTGGACCAGCCCTGGACTGCAGTGGCTGGCAGCTGCAGTGGAGGGGTGTGTTGGGAGAAGGCCCGGGGCGTCTTTAGTAGCCAGTCTTCAGTTGTGTATCATCCAGTGTACACGTCGAACTCGAATTGTGCAATGTGCACCGCCAGTGTTCATTCGCTCGTCTGTTTAACTACAATATCTCATGCTTGGAGTCTTGGACAAGACCAGACGATTAGACCACTGTCAATATCTCATGCTTGGAGTCTTGGACAAGACCAGACGATTAGACCACTGTTGAAAGCTTCCCTCGAACAGAGTAGAAGCTATGGCGCAGCCATGTCCGATCTAGCTTCTTATCGCTCGACCAATCAGCCGACCGCACTCAGCCACTGGGTAGGCCAAAATTCCCTTGGCCCACCACCGTTGCCAGCAAACCCGGCCGCTTCAGGTTCCGACATCGAATCCAACTCAAAGCCGGAGAAGGCGGGCGCTGCTCGAGAACTCCTGCGTCAAGCCGACACAAGTCGCCTCCCTCAAACGAGTCCCGACGACTCCCGAGAACCGTGCCGTCGATAAGCGGTCCGACACGACGCTCGCTCGCCCGCTACGGCAAGCTGCAACATTTCAAGCCATGACCGTGTTATGCTCCTGCATTCCAGTCTGTCGGGGGCGTCATGCATCCTTATGACACACAGGTACGACGACGGAGTAAGGGGCCCGTCGAATTGCTCGCTGTGAGGCGGAGCACCAAGCTGATTGGAGACGGAGAGACGGACCATCTTGCTTCATGACGCCGGCAATGGGCATGCGATGCTCGCAACACAGATGCCGTGGCGGCCGGGACGGGGGTCGAACAAGCGCTCTGATGACTGTCAGTCGACTCTCTCGGAATCTCGAGTCTCGAGCAACAGGCCAAGTGCCGGGGAGCTGAGATGAGACAAGAGAGAAATCCAAACCTGGCGGCCAAGGGGGTTTGAGCTGAAGCAAGCAGTGACGGCAAGACGCCGGGCCACAAGGTGCATTCGTGGCGTTTGAGTGGTTATCAACTTATCGCTGGCATCCGGCCGCCCTCTCAGAGTTCCGAAGCCGTGCCGGCGGTCGGGAGTGGCGGCCTCACATGACGAGACAAGGCCTCCCAAGATAAGACAAGTGTCCTTCCTAATTCATCCACGGTCCCCAGTGTCTCAACTTCAACTCAAGTGCCTCGCTGCGTCTTGTACATATGGTATAGGTATCCGGTGTCCGATGTCCGGTGTCAGTCCCCCTGGCTAACAAGACACTAACATGGAGGGATTCCATGGATCCATCGTGCAGGAAGACGAAGCACTGCGACCCGTACCCACGGGCCGGGGGTCCGGGATGCCATCATGCATGATCTGGCATCTGATCAGTGATCACTGATGAGCAATCGCCGGGCGGAAGACGGACAAAAGGCATGACCAAGCGATGCGAGGCACTGTCTGTTTGCGAAGGTAGGTACATACCTACATGCCATGTATTTGTAGCAACCCGGATGATTGTGTCTCTTGCGTGCTGCTCGGTTGGTGATACCGACGATCTTGTTGATTGTTGCGAACTTGTGAAACAGGATCACAGCCTACAGGGGCCTTTTTGGTGCTTCAGTCCCGGAGGTACCTATGTATCGGAGTCTTTTGCCGGCATCTTTCAGCCTTGGGCCTCTCGTGCTCTGTCACGACTCACGATTCACCAGTGCTTTGTGCTCTCTGAGCTCTGAGCTTCCTCTCTCTGTCTCTGAGAACCCCGGTCTGCTGGCGATGGCGCACGGGCCGGGGGATCCAGGAACCTTCCGAGGCTCTGCACCACCCATTTGCTTCGAGCCTCCACGTGGGAATGCAGACAGGGCGCCGGGGATGAGAGTGAGACACGCGGCACACCTTAAATGTGCGTAAGCCAATCGTGGTCTGACCGTATGCATGATGCCGTGCTTCTCCAGCTTCCATCCCGGGTTCTTTCTCAACCTCAACCCTTTCTCTTCAACTGCTTCCTCGTCGGCCGTAACATGCCAGCTCGCCCTTGTTACCCTGACGCAATCTCCCGTAGCTTCGCGACCTGTTTGTCGCCAACATCCCGTGAGGAGCACGAATCGTAAAATCTCTTGCTCTACAGCCTACGAGCCTGATGCTGGACGGACTGAACCTCAAGGAAGCTTGTCTGTCGTGGCTCGTCATCTGCTAGACACGTGCTTGGCAATGAGTCAAGTCGTGCTGGCGCCTGTTCACTAACGGGCCACGACATAGTGCAGCACAGGAGCTCGTCGGCATGTAAAAGTGTATTGCCGGAGTTCGGCAGCCATCTGTGTCCATGGTCGACGACGGGTGCCACCTCCATCGATCTTTATACTCTCTGAAAGATGGAGTTCACGATGAGAACTTCCTCTCTGGCCTTGGTTTAACGTCTCATCACTACTTTCCTCCTTCTTGCAAATCCCGCTGGCATGTACGGGGTACAGTTCCATTGCCGAGACTTAGCTTCTTACATGTGTATCAACACGCGAGGCCTCAACCCCAATGGTTTCCACCCCCCGGCAATTGACTTTCCCATCAAGTCGCTTTGGCGGGGTCGGATTGGATTGTGTGGCGATTGCACGTGACAGGCCGTAGACGGAACGTGGAATCTTGGTATCTTGCCGACCATTCCGGACTCACGGTTTACGCATTAAAGTTTAACTGTACTTGTTTCCAATCGAAGACCGAAAGACGCAAGCTATCAAGGAGCGCGGATAGCATTCCCACCCCCATTCTTCTTGCCCTCGAAAGACTGATAAGGCACAAATCCAGAAAAGAAAAAGAAGGGGGGAAAAGAACAGAAAGTAAAAGAAAAGCAAAGAGACAAGACAAGAAAAGACAGGAAACAGTAAAAGTCAAGGAAAACAAGGATGGCAGCTTCGTCGTACAGCGCGGCCTCGCTGTTCAGTGTCAAAGATCTAGTTGCCGTCATCACCGGTGGCGGTTCCGGTCTAGGTGCGATTACCGCACACGCCCTCGTCGCCAACGGCGCCAAGGCCGTTTACATTCTCGGCCGAAGAAAAGAGGCTCTGCTCTCAACGCAGGAGAAATCGACAAACCCGCACGTGGTCCACCCCATTGTCTGCGATGTCACCTCCAAAGACAGCCTCACCGCCGCGGTCGAGCAAATCCGCTCCGAAATTGGATACATCAATATACTCTTCGCCAACAGTGGCATCAACAACGCCGCCACCGGTGCGTTCAACATCAAAGATGATGTCCGAACCGTTCAGAGCAAGCTATGGGAGCCAGACATGGAAGCCTTTACCCAGGATCTGCACGTCAACGTCTCCGGCGCGTACTACACGGCCATAGCCTTCCTCGACCTTCTGGACCAGGGCAATCGACAAGCCGTGGTGGCAGAGAAGTCTCAGATTGTGTTTACGTCCTCAGGTGCCAGCTTCACGCGTCTGCCCTACTCTGGATTTGCGTATAGTGCGAGCAAGGCGGCCGTCACGCAAATGACCAAGCAGCTCGCGACTACGCTGGCTCCGCACAAGATCCGCGTCAACTCGGTTGCTCCGGGCTTCTTTGCGAGTGAGATGACAAAGAATCAGCCGTTTATGAATGTGGGCAGGGATCCGCGCGAGGAGGGTGCCTTGGATGCGCAGGCGGTGCCTCTGCAGAGGATTGGTACTGAGGAGGACTTTGCTGGTATTGTTTTGTTTCTCGCGAGCAAGGCTGGAGGGTTCCTCGACGGAACGGTCCTCCTGGCGGATGGTGGACGTATTGCAACGATTCCCAGCAGCTATTAGACCTGGGACTAAACAGAGCGGACAGGGTATGTAGAACAGACTACGTATGAAACAAGGACTAAAATTGAGCCACACCTCATCCGATCAGCTCAAGGCGTGTTGGGACTGTCCAACCTAGCGTTGAGCTCGTCGGGGAGTGTGAAAATATGTACATACATACCAGCTAAGCAAATATCTTTGAACTACTGTTGAAGCCGAGCCATGCAGAGTACAGGCGGCTGGTTTATACATGAATTAACGTATTCGGGTGAAGGTACCACAAACATACGATGTACACGACTTCATTCCTCATAGACTCACATAATTTTCTAAGCGCCCTCTGAACAAGAAGCTGAAACGCCGGCAGTTTATGTCCGACTTGCTTAGTCTTGTAATGTATATACATTGCATCATGGAACATACCCATGTACAAGCCAGCAGCACTCCAGACCACACAGAGCATACCTCACCAGACATCGGCCATACACATGTACCTACCATGAATTAAAGTCAGGGGAAATTGGGGTGGGGGGTAGATGCACGTTGTCGGAACGACTCACTC
This sequence comes from Claviceps aff. humidiphila group G2b, assembly GCA_018360325.1. Lineage (NCBI taxonomy): Eukaryota > Fungi > Ascomycota > Sordariomycetes > Hypocreales > Clavicipitaceae > Claviceps > Claviceps aff. humidiphila group G2b. The sequence goes on along the minus strand of SRQG01000377.1, from coordinate 15,286 downwards.
CATTGGATCACTCAAACATGCAGGAATGTCTCGTGGTCCCCAACCAGATGGTCGCCGTGATCTCGGACTCGTAGACTTGCGCAAACAGACGACATGTATGTATGTACATGTCCAGATAAGAATGCAGCACAGTCCGGAGAAGAAAGCAATACTAGCCAGAAAAGGAAAGGCAAATAAATGACAAGCTTATCTAGAAAAAAGAAAGAAGCATGGCCAGGCAGTCCAACTCCAATGACACCTCACACCCCAGACACACTATGTACACTCACAGAGAATGCATCAAGTTCTCCTCCAGGCTCCCCCGTTGCTTGTCTTGCATGCCGCATGCATACTGCATCCCCGCCAACTCCCGAGTTCCGATACCTCCCAGCACAAACATGGGATGGAGATAAACATGTACATATAGTTATGTAAGTACGAATATATACAACTTATTTGTGCAACGGGGCCGAACAAGTCCGCCGAAATCGCAAGCTGACCGGCTGATGCAAGGGGATATATGTTTCGATTCCATGATCCATCATCGCAAGTCCAAGCCTAGTATGCACTTCCTTGGTGGTGTGTGTCCTTCGTCTGGTTCAGGCGAAGACACCTCGGCGTCGGATAATATGTCACAGGATCGAATCACGTTGCACGTGGCTGCTTGAAAGCTTTCGTTGGTTCTGATGTCGATTTGAACAGAGCTTGACACGAAGTTACTGGTCGGGCGATGCGGACGAGTTGGATGCAGGGTTTGTATACTGAACCTCGTAGATAGGAGAGGCCTGCTCTTCTTTGTCGTTTCTGTCCTCAAGCTATGTATGTGCTACAGGATTTGTCTTCTCGGCTCATTCACGCTCTCGGGTAGTCACGCTCGCGGCTCTTGTATTGCTGCATTCACGTTTCGGGGGGTTGTTCTGGGACCATGCCTCAATAACCGCTTGAAATAAATATGAAAGACGCCTCGCAAAGTCCCGCCCGGCGCCAAGTTCAAGTTCACGCCCGAGCAATGCATCTCGTCCAAACAAGTCGCCATGAACACTACTTTTGTAGTGACAGAAGAACCATGTATAAAAGCACTCCAAGCAGAAACACCGAAGCATCAGCTAGATAGCTAGCCTGATGCGTACATCTATAGCCACAACACCAGATAGCAGAATCCAGATTATGGTACTCCCACCAAGAGCTTGCTCTCGTTCTTCCGCGCATGCTCCAGTTCCGCATCAATATTCCAAGGATCCCAGAAATCACCCATTTCTCGAACCATATCCTCCATCATATCCAAGGGCTCTTCCGAGTCCCGATCGCATGTCGAACGTCCTGCATCATCATCAACATCAAGAGTCCCCTGTGGGATATCAGTCTTGTCGCCATTCTTGTCGTCATCATAAAATGCCGCGCCTGCTTCTGAGAGAGCTCCAGCCACGGTAGGGGGCTCTGTGCTGACGATTGGCCTATCAGCAAGGAGGCAAGATTTTTCGTTCTCTTGACGACTTGCAATCGCTTCAAAGTGTTTCGAAAATTTCTCATCACAGTGCTTTGCAAGGTCAGCAATCGGGGCTTCTGGTGGCGGAGAGCGCTGTCGCCTGGGCACTTCAGTGCTGGTTATCGTTTCAGTCTCGTGATCCATAAAAGGAGAAGAATCAAGGTCGGTAAGCGGCGCCGCCCAGGACACTCGATGTTTTGCACCACGTCGGCTGCTACTGTTGCGTTTCAACACTGAAGTAAGCGAGCCCTGGCAGCCTCGAGCCGTGACTTTGGACGTCGAACGTGACGAGAACTCGCCCCGTGATCGACCTGGTGAAGGGGACATAAAAGATGCAAATGGTTTGAAGCAGAATTGAGGCTCGGGCGTCGTGAAACGAAGTCGTGCGGCTCGGTTATTGGCGGAGCGTTCGGGGGTGATACTTTCCTCACTATAGGGATTGGCGGCTTGAATACTTGGCTCCGTATGCGATACCCACGGACTTTGGGAGGTCATAACGTTATCGTCCTGTAAAACTCGATGTGACGGAGTGGACTTCAGCGTAGATACATGTTGTTCAGACACAACAAACTCATCTGACTTTGCCCATGGACTTTGTTGTGATGCAGATATGGTTACAAGCTCGTCCGAATTGGTCCATGGACTTTGCTGTGACGCAGAGACGAGACTGTTGGGGCCGGCGTCCTGTGTATTCCCACCCAAAGTAATACTAGCCTGCCTGTGGACCGTTTCGAGCGCACTCTGCTCGTCGTGTAAATTGCCACAGTCGCTGGTGTGAGCTTGGCTCGTCGACTTTTCACTGTTGCCATCTTCTCCGTCAACGCACGAGCTTTCGGAGGTCGAGTTCGCAATCTCTTGGATGACGGGGTTGTCGGCGGATTTGGAATCGGGGCTCGTAGCTGGTGCAACAGTGAAATTGTCCTGCTGAGAACATGGTGCCTGAGAGGCCGATGGTGAAGACCCTGATGACGCCAATTGAGAGAGCCTTTTCCACGGACTAGAAGGCACAAACCGGCTCAGAATATATCGGAAGCTAGACTTGGAGACCTCCTGCGAGCCAGAACCTGACGGCGACGGCGACGATCCAGCTGTGTCGTTTTCTCCCAAACTGTAAACGCACCTGTCGCTGTTGTCGGTCTTTTCCAGGTCCATCGCAAAACTCTGCGAGGTCCGGAGGGATCCGTCTCGTCCTGACTCCCTTGTGGAGTTATCATTTGACTCTTGCTCTGTCTCAGCCGAGGCACCGCGAGTACATTCCGGCATTGGTAGTTCGGAGGTCTTTGGAGACCCGCCTTTTGCCTCGCGACCCGTGCCGTCATCGTCGATGCTTAGATCCTGGTGGAAATCTTCTTTGTCTAAAACTTGACGATTCCTTTTCATATGGCGCAAGCGAGAGGGCGTCGATTGAGCGCTCGCTGAAGAGAGAACATCGCCAAAAGGTATCTTGCTATCATTATAAGACTCCATTCCAGAGGCGTTCTGCAGGGATACAGGAGACGAGAGGGTAGCCGCGGCAGCTTTCTTGAGGCTGAGCTCATCATCGGACTCTTCAGTTGTCTTGATCGAGGAACACCTTGAACCGGGTTTTGAGAGTTGTCTTCTCGTCGAAGGCGAGGTATACGGTTTCGCGTGGTCGAAGCTGGCTGACGGCACACCCGACATGAGCTCATCGACATCGTTGTCTTGAGATGAACGTTTTCCTCGCCTTGTTTTTACCCCGGACTTGTGTCTCTTGAGCGGCGCATTCTTCAACCACTCTGCCCCGCTCGCTCGTCGTTTCTTCACTGAAGGAGACAGATTTGATTTGTCGCCGTCCCAAAAGCTGTCGTGATCGCTCGGTGCATTATCGAGTTTTTCCTGCCATCTTTTAACTGTTGCAAGCTTTTCTGTTCTTAAAAATGAACAGTCTTGAGACTGCGGAGCCTGCTTAAGGCTTTCTGGACTCGGGAGATGACATTCGCCAGCGGAGGGGAGAAACGTTGACTGTTGGGTACGGTGCACCTTGGTAGAGCTTCGTTGAGAAGCCCGTTGCTCGGATCGAGTTCGATCTTTGGTTTTTGTCACAACAACCTTATTGCGTTTGGAGGTCCATGGATTCGTCCAACCGGTGGCACTATCAAATGGACCCTCCAGCGAAGCCGATATAAGGGTGGGAATCTGTCCATTGAGGAAACGTTGCCCGGCCGCTTCATATCTGAGACGCCTCTCAGAGGGACATTGGTATTCCTCATCATCCGAGCCTTCGTAAAATATGTCTTGGCGTTCGCAATATGATTCGTAATAGATGAAATTGTCGCCGCCACTCCAGTCTTCGTTCGTTCTGGCCGTCATGGCGCTCGCTGCATTCGCCGCTGCCTTATTGATCACAGTAGGAACCAAGCCTTCAGTCAACGCATTGGCAACGAATCCGAATCCGAGTGTTCAATTTGGTGAGAGAGACATCAAAAGAGAGTGATCGATCGGCTTTCTTGGAATGCGAAAGAGTGGTCGTTGAACGTTTGAGCTGTATTGGATGTGATACTTCGTGAGTTACTAAATTCACATTCGTACGGAGTAGCAAAGCTATATCTCCAGACTCCTACTAACCAATCCAATTTGCTTAACACGGAACGCGTCTCGCGGCGTCACGTGATATCGCGTAGATTGGCCAAGACTAGGGCGAGCATCTTTGCCTAATCAACAAGTAGCTTCGACAACTTCCATTTGCGCTAAAAGCTGGAGAGCTATCACAAAATACCTAAATCCAGTCCCTTCGTTTTCAATTCCGCTCTTGCAAGCTTTCACTTGTATCAGGAGGAGACCTTCATTGTTCCTCTATCGAGCTCTACATCGAGAGGCCACGTGACTTTGTCCTCATTCATGCTTGTTGGCACAGCAACGTTCTCGAGCCAATCACAGGCATTTCTTTGTTTACCTGGCCTAGCACCATCAACCACGCGCTTCGTGCAAAGCCATCTTGCGCACCACGATGATACATACCACTCTTGTTTTGCTTCAGGCTGAAATATTCATAACCTATCCTCATGCATCCGGGGACACATAATACTGTTGCAAATCGGGTGTTCGGAACCTTTCTTGCTATTGCATCGGCCTGCTCTCATTCGGAACGACGCCCCAAAGCTGAACAACATCTCCGCCTCGAAAACTCGATACAACACCCCCAGATCGACGATCGCCAGCCCCGCTTGAGCTGATTGCATTTGTAGCACAGTCATTCCATATTCCCTTATAAACCCTCCACGCGCCACCATGGCGTCTGCTTGGCTGGATTCTCTCTCTGAGGATTGGGTGTCACAGCCTGGATCTGACGCTTCAAATGGGCAGCTACCGCCACTACCGCCAGATGAAGTAGGCACTCCAAGAACAAGGCAATTTCCTAGCCGCATTCCGCGCAAATCAGGGACTCGATCACCAGCTCTTCCACCGAGCAGTAATAGTTCCAACGTGCTAAGTCAGCGAAGCGCGAATGACATTAACATAGCAATGCGAAAACTACCTTCAAAGCTGTCGCAGGAGATCAAACCCGACAGGTCTCGCTCCGGCTCAATCACAACGAATGGCTCCGTCGTCCACCATAGCCTCCGTAGCCAAGAATCACATAGCAAAGATGATCAGACACCAGAATGGAAGAGGCGATTAATTCGCGGTGATGTTGGCTATGGTGAGCAGCGAGATTTGTTCTCCTCTGCCGCGGTTGGCCTTCAGGAGATGTTCAAGCCTCCGCCTGGAAGCGATGAGGGTGCCCCGAACGACTCTGAATTTTTGCACCACGCCGACATATCTCTTCCGTCGAGCCCTCCGATCTATTCTCTGCCAATCACGGACGCGGATTTCAAAGAATGCGAAGGCTTTGATGACGGGGATGAACAATCTATCGATGTGACGCCCAGTCCGAGTCCTAGACCATTGCAAAAAGAGATGAAATATAAGCCATACGAAAGCTCACCAATTCCCCATGGCCGCAATACCAATTATCCGGTACGAGACTACAGCGAAATGGACGAACATCAAGGAGAAATATACCGAGACGAAAGCTGTTTAACGGCACCACTTGAAACCGAAAACATACCGCGGAAACCCAGCGGTCACAGCGACACGCGAAACGAAGACTTCAGCCCCATCATGATCGGAAAGCATAGTGGTGAGAACGGAAACGTTGACTTTGCGCCGATGGAAGTGCCTGGAGATCAGCTGTGGGAAAAATTGGAGCGCTTGCGTGTCAATCAGATGCTACTCGATTCACAGGCAGACCTACTACAGCAGGATGTTGACAGCAGCCCCAGCAAGACACCAGAAGATGCTGAAAAGGCCGAGGAGTACGACCAAACTGAAGGTTTCGCTGATTTTCGTCGAGGCAGGAGTTCAGGCGATGGCTCCTTCTTGAACAGGGGCCTCAGTTCCGAAATGGGTGCTGACACATCAGAAATGCTCCCGGAAGAGTCACTCCAAGCTAGCACCCCGAAGCAATTCCCCTCCGTCAAGCTGTCAGGTAGCCTTCCGTACCCGACGTTCGAGGTTTGCCGAAGTTCTTCGTTGCCCCGAGCACCATATCCTAGCCCTGTCAAGGAACAGATTATATTTCCAGATGATCGTCCGTCGACAAAGAGCCCCCTGAAGCTTTTTGGTCCGTATGACACATTCACCAATCAGACCCTTCTGAGGAGAATCAGCCAATTCGAAGAGGCCTCTGGAAGTCCATCGCAACGCTCCAAAACATCGAATGATGTTGGATCGGCCGATTCTAGCCCTAACGAGACAGATGCGTCTATCTCCCGATCCAGAAACTTGAGCAAATTTGGAGAGAATGAATTGAACGGTTACGAATTTCGCGGCAACGACATCTACGAGGATTCAGACGTGATGGGCAAGGAGAATGTTGCGCCTGAGGATGTCTCTTTGCCGCGATACCCGTTTCGAGAAATGGGAAGTCGCGGGCAATCGCCGGAAGAGTGCTCAGGTTTAGTAATCGATCGCAAGCGCAGCAAGCCTGGAGTTGCGCCTCGGTGCAAGATTGGAGAAGGTCCAATACTACCCGACTTCGCACAGAGCGACTCAGCAGTGCCGCAAAGGGAACCCGATTCGGAGAGCAAACGGCCCAGGACCTCTCCAACTAAAGACCCAACGCCGAAAAGGCGCAGAACTCTGCATCGATCAGACATTGCTTTTGGTCGCGACAAGAAGTCCAAATCAGTTGATGCTGTCTTCTTGCAAATGCAAGCACCCTTTTCGGGAACGAACAACGAAGCGTCACCCCAAAAGTTCGAAACGGCAAGCTCTGAAGTCCTCGCGAGAAGATGTATTCTGAAACCGCAAAGTCCAGGCTCCAGCCGGAGGCCTTCCTCGTCACATAATCAACCCAAAAAGTCACCTCTTCGAGCACTACAAAAAGGCGAATATGTTGCCTCTAGTGACACGACCACTGAAACCGGCCGTAAGCCGTCCATTCGTACACAAGACTTCGTCGACGAGGCTGCCTTTATCATGGCAATGATTCGAAACCAAGTCAAACCGGACCTGCCGAGCTTGGAGGAGTCCGAGGAAATCGTCGACCCAAGTAAAAGACAAGCTCAATATGCTGAGTCTGACGAAGATTCGACCTGTGAACCCTTTTCCCGACCTCCGAGCCGGGAGGGCAATCCAACACCATGGGCTCAACAACGTCAAAGTGACCCAGAACTCATGAACCGGTTGAAAAAATATGAAGAAATGAGCGAGATGGGGGACGCAATGACCTCTTGCTCCATGCGGTCTCTCAATCTCGCCAAGGCATCTATTTTGACCGAAGATGAAGAGCGACAGGTCGAGCAAATACATCACGAACAGTCAATCGATCTTCCCATACCCATCGTGGGCCATGTCATTAGTGATTTGCCCAATGTGCGAATCACCAGTAGTCGATGTTGTGCGGAACAGCCAAGTCCCGGAAGGGACTATCCTTCAAATCTATCTAACCGTTCCACCAGCCGGAACTTTGCATCTGCCTCTTCCAGGAGTTCGGGATCCAGGCGTATCATCATGGCTGAAAGCATCTCCCACCTAATCCCGGACAGAGTGGGAAGCATGTGTCTTGATAAGGATAACAAGATTTGGGTCAGACGCAAGGGTTCCACAGAGTCATGCGTGCACAACATTCTTCCCTCCGAGGACAGCGAAGACGATCCCTTCGCCAGCATTCCCGACCTCACTGTGGATATGACGAGGGAAATGCAAGCCCTAAGGCTAGCTGCGGCCGCTAAGGAAGCTGTATCAGACGATGTCGAAGACCTCCTCGAACGAGCAGCAAGTAGAAACTTTGTGACACTATCGCCCGATCAGCGAACAGGCTTCCGCGCCAGCAGTTGTGTGTATCAAGGGCGTGAAACTTTGGATGATGCATCAGGTCACCACGAAGTTGACAGACAGGTTGCGATCGAGAATATTGATGGGAGCAGCAGCAACGCACGTTCTTCGACGCGGCCCCGGAACCCGACCATCTCGTTCTCTTCCCCCATTGCATCAGTATTCCAGGATCCGACCCCTGAAGATTTGGACGACACAGAAGGAAAGGAGCCCGCTCCTGAAAGCACGTTGCCCCAGAAGACAGCCAACCGATCTCCGTTGCAGAATTGTTTGAAGAGCAAGAATGCATCGCAAAGCCTACGAGGGAGTAGCAACCCGGCGCCTATGAGGCAAACATCACTGCGTGACCTGGAGTTTATACCTCGTCCAGTATCGCGGATTGATGAACAAGATGAGGACAGCATTGTGGAGATTAGCAACGACGACCGACAAGTTAGCATCATCGGTGATCAAAGCATTGTGAGCCATAAGACACCAGATGGCCGACGCGCTAGCTTGAGCGTCATCTTCAATCACAGTCCGGGCAAAGCCGCCACTCTCTCTGTACCGGCGGATGACAGTGCTCTCATTGGCCGAAATATCGGCAAGCTGTCCCTCAGCCCCCTTTCCGAGTTCACGTTTAACAATTCTGACCAGTCCTTTGGGTTCGAGGTCAGCTATGTTATGGGCCGACGTCACATGGCTACTGGGACTGGCTCTAAGAGAGTCTTGTCCATGACGATACGAGAACTCGTAGACCGACTTAGCGAGGCTGAGCCAGAAGAGTCCTTCTGGGAGGACATTACGGAGCTAGATTTGCACGAAAAACGACTAAACAGTCTGCACATGCTGGATGAATTCTGCGGCAAACTGGTTACGCTCGACGCTTCAGCAAACAAGCTCAATCACCTTGAAGGAGTACCCTCAACCGTCCGTGAGCTCAAGGTTTCGCGCAATCTACTCACAGAACTATCATCGTGGGACCACTTGATGAATCTACAATACATTGACATTTCCCACAATGAGATTACCAGCTTGTCAGCATTGAAAAATCTAGTTCACCTTCGGAGTCTCAAGGCTGATAACAACCAGCTGACAAGCTTGGCTGGACTTGACTCTCACGATGGACTGCTGTCAATTCGGGCGAGATGCAACAAGATTGCAGACCTAGATTTTGCAACCACAGTGTTTGAGAGGCTCCAGGACTTGGATCTCAGCGACAACCAGATCTCCTCAGTGCGCAACCTCGATCGCCTTCCGGCGTTGAATCGTCTCAAACTTTCTAAAAATCGTCTGACGGCGCTCCCAGTAGTCGAATGCGTGCCATGGCTCCGACATCTAGACGTGAGCGATAACGAGCTGACCGTGCTGGACACGAGCAGCTTCCCCAATCTCCATTCGATGCACGCAGACAGGAACCTCATCCACCGAGTCTGTGGGTTTGAGAAGACGCGGCGCTTGGACAGCCTTTCTCTTCGTGCGCAGCGTGGTGCGACTCCAATGGATCTGGGCTTTCTTTCCAGTGCATACGAGGTCCGCAAGTTGTTCCTTTCCGGCAACTTGCTGCGAGATTTCAACCCTCAGGTCGATTTCCTTAACCTGCAGCTTCTTGAGCTTGCCAATTGTGGGCTGCAGAGCTTACCAGACAAGATGGGCCAACTGATGCCCAACTTGCGAAGTCTCAATATCAACTTGAACGCCATCAGCACCTTGACGCCACTGCAATTCATTCCAAGGTTGAAGAGACTGCTTGTTGCTGGGAACAGACTAGCCGATGCTACGTTGGTGACACAACTGCTCATTGAGTTTCCTCATCTGACTCAACTGGACGTTCGAGATAACCCGGTCACACTGGGATTCTACGCTCCTCTACAGACTCTGGTGGCATCCAAGGGTTCAGAATCGACGGATTTCTTTGTCCTCCCTGATGCGGACACCGCGAGGGATGAGGCATTCGCCAGCAGGTTGGACGAGGCGACGAGGCTAAGGAGAAGACTCCATCATGTGGTTCTTGCAGCCAGCTGCAGGCGCCTGAAAAAGCTGGACGGACTTCCTATTTGCAGGGGCGAGGTTTTTGCACTGGATAAATTGCTCCAGGTGTTGATTGACGAGGGTCTGATTCCAAGCCTCGAGGAACCGCAGCAGCAGCAGCGGAAGCCCGCGGACGAGAAGGCGCGTCAGTTGAGTGATAGTCTGCAGGATCAACAGCAGCAAGACGATATTGACGATGAGACGCTGGCGGATGAGCAGGCCAGAGCACAACTCGAGGACGAAGCTGAAAGAGCGTGGCAGCACAATAACACGGCTCATGAAAGGTAGTCACTCGGCGTGTTGCACTCTGATTTCTGAAGGGACGATGGTAAAGGAACGGGACAAGCATTGGGAATGAGAAGGAACATCGAGAATATTGGCCACTGTAGAACATTGAAGGACATTGGCAAACATGATTTTGTGCTTTGGAAACATTGTCTTTTTGATGAGAGGGTATACGAGGGCGTTTCGTTGGATTAAGATTATTCGGGTGTATGATACTTTGGAGACCAGGTTATTCCGCTTGTTCGGGGGCGTATTACACGGGGCGGTGGGCGCGTATGGATAAGGATGTAACGGCTGTTCTTGTTATGACAATGCGATATGCACTTCCTGTTTTGTTTCCTTTGATCTTGGAGTTGGGGCATATCAGACAGAGTTGTAGAGACAGGTGAAAATAATTCTTTGCGGTGTGTGCATGTTTTCAGATTCCAGAGGATGTAACCCCTCAAATATGTACCGGTAATGCATCCGTGAATAACTCTGGAAAGAGGGACGCATGATGTCATCTATGAGGAAAGAGGCAATAGCGTGCATCGTGCGACATGATGAAGCCTGAAAGAATTGAAAAGCGGGGATAATTCCATTATGCAAGAGACGAGCATCGGATCAAAGCCATTGTTAGACAGCATGTCTTGACTTACGCGCCCGACTTTGGAGAAGCAAGAAAAGACATGACGTATGTTCAATGTTGAGGGCATGAAGCCCGAGTCCAAAGAGCCACGACTGGGACCATGTTGAGAAAGCCACAAAGGATACCATGTTCAAAACATGATCACAAGTGTACATACGGAGTATTAGGTACTTATACACATACATAGGTACACACTGCACAGGCTGTTCTGCAAGTCGGCAGAAGTTTCCGTTGTTGCGGAGTAATTATGTGACTTCTTTTCTCCACGAGAACACGTCATACTATGCGAACCGTGCCTGCATGAACGAAAGCTGGACTCTCTCCGACCCTGGACTCTGGAGTCTTAGACGAATGATTACCTTTCGTAGAGACAAGAGAGTGGGGAGAAGGCGAGTCGAGAACCCGGGAGTTTCTATGTTGTACAGAGTACTCTGTATGATGAAGGAATTGAATGGAGCGGCTGTGGCTGGTCAATGCCGGTATATAGGGCCTCGTGAGTCGTCACGCATTGATTCACCTGGAATCGCAGAAATTGGGCTCGAATGAATTGAGTCATGCAGCGCAGTTTGGACGAAGTGCTCCTTCCCCAACTCCAGAGCGCTATCCCCTGCTGCCAGGCCAACGGCGGACAAGGGTCTTTGGGAACGGGCTTTGATGAATGATGGATCAGCAGCACTCTGGATCGGGCAAGAAGAAAGAACGACCTGGAAAGTACGTACCGTTACCAAGTTGCGTGGAACGAACGAGATCGGGCAGCCACGCGCACTTGCACTTGCGCTTGCGCTTGCGCTTGAACGTAAGTTACTTTCACACGCCGCAATGAGGCAACCACCGTTGTACAATGAGAGCGAGAACTTAGAAGACGTACGGCTGGCGTCATGGCAACACGGCGGCGGATCCACCAACCTTTTACTGGGCTTCAGCCTTCATTATTATGTACTTTCATCGCCCGAGCTACAGTTATTAGTCCAGCAATCCAGCGACTCTCCGCTCCGCCACGCCTCCCACGCGACACCAAAACGACACGGCCTTGCATTGGAATGCTCGCCTAAATATTACGACCATCTGAAAAGGAGAAGTCTTTTCCCCCCTTCGCTCGACAGGAGACCTTGATTTTCAAACTCAGCATCTCTCTAAATAACCCACCTTTACTCGCATCTTGTCGCTGCGGTCGCACGAGAGAAGTTGCGTCATCCGCTCGTCGTCACTCCCCGACTCCCGACTCCCGACTTGGCACCCACGTTCCGCGGTGGTTGGGGCCTGAGCGATGGAATCCGTGTCGGACGCGCCCACGTCGACATGCTCCCTCGAACGCTCAGTCTCCCAACATAGTGTCGCCTCATCCCGATCACGTTTGAGCTCAAGAAGTGCCCGAAGCACTGTTCTTCGCGCGCATCGCAGCAACCGGCGGCTTCTCAGCCAGCCACCGAGCAGCTCGGCAAGCAGTATTGCCGCCAGCGACAAATCTCTAACCAGCTTCCCAAGCTTCAGTCCCGAGCCTGACGATCTCCACCCCCCCAACGACGAAGAACGGCTCAAGACTGCGACGCAGGACTCTGAGGTTAATCGCTCCGCCACTCTTGGCAGCAGATGCCTCTCCATCGTAGACACATTAACCGGCAAGGGCTTGTCAAGAGATGCTTTGTTCCAGGATGCGCCACTGCGACAGTCGGTGCCTGGAGCCCTTCATCAGGCCAGCGACAAGCATATCGAACGGCTCATTGCCCGGAATGGCGCAGTGTCTCTTGTGCGCCAGATTTCGGAGGACCTGGCTCAACGCGATGGCCAGATCGCCATGCTGCGACGACGAGCTGATGAGCGAGAGCGCGCCCTGAGGAAGATTCTCCGCGAATGTGGTCTCTCGAACATGGACCTTGAGAATAGGCTCAAGGTTGTTGAAGCGGAAATGCGATCGAACGAACAGAAGACGACTGAAGATGGAGGGTTGAGTACCCTCATGAGTGACGCGATGCAGGACACCATGGCCACATATGCTCATAACCTGGCAGAGGGCGGCGAGTCTTCGACAATTCGCGCCAGCACCACGGACAGGCAAGGTTCGGAATCCGGCAAAGGCACGCTTCGAGCTTGGAAAGATTATCTATGGGGAGGCGGCACCGTCAGGCGATCGGGAAGCGCAAACAGCTTCAATAGCGATTCAAACCAGTCGACCCTCATTGTTCGTGCTCAGTCGAGTATGGACCGACGGCCCACGTTAAAAGAAGACTTGTTCACCCCTCCTTCCAATCAAGTAAACGCGATCACGTCCAGCCGATCGTCTAGTGTTCATTCAGCAGCGCTTCCAGAGCGCAAGGCCTCGGCTTCACTAGCCAGCCTTGCTTTGAGACTTGTTGCGGGGGGTGCCATGACACGAGACGCCGATTCGAGAGGAAGAGCAGCGAGCGCATCCGCTCAAGCAGACTCAACAAGGGCCGGCTCCGCAGCAAGCATACGGTCAGCCCAGTCGACGCGCGCTGCGTCAGGGGCGGTAAATCCGAAGGCTTTGATGGCTATGCGCCGGATTTCGCAGATACCCCAAGGAGGCGTGACGAGCCCGACGAGTCTGAAACCCCCACCACAAGACAATTGGACGAGTATGGCTAGCAGCCCACCAGATCTTCCAGCAAAATCACGACAAGAAAGCTACGGGCCTGTTGAGTTGGACGCCATCCTACCACCAGAGTTGCAACCTCCAACACTGTCCTACATACACAGCACCAACAACAATTACAACACAAACAACAGTAACGCCGACGGAGAGTTTCTCACCGATCGATTCGGGTTCATCTATGATCAGCGACGGAAAAAGAGGCAGCGAGAAGCAGCACACGTGGCCAACCAGACCAAGAAGTCTGGCCGGACGGAGATGCTCACCAATGGCAGAACGCCCATCTCTCCAACTCTTCTAAACGATGCACCTGGCCCCGAATCCAGCGTTTCGAGCAACAGTGCCAGACCTGAAAGCCCAAGCAGCCACGAAGAACGGCCCGAAGTAGAAGAGGACAAGGTCAAGCGCTGGCAAGATTATCTCAAGATTGCTACTTTCCCAACCGAACTGCTCAGCCACACACCCGGTATGAATGCCTCGGCATTGGAGGTACATGAAGGAACCGGCGGCACGACGATCGAGACGGAAGACGAGCTCGAGCCAGCCAAAACGCCCACCATTACGGCCACAAGCGCTGGCCTTTTTCCACCATCGGCGAGCGCGACAACTGCAGTAGACAATGATACGACGCAGCCATCTGAGTCCGAGGCGACAGTCACGAGCGCAGTGGTCGCCAAGGAAGACGTTGAGCCGGTGAAGCTTCTGCTGGAGCAATTGAGCGAGGTACACGACTCCCTGCAGCGAGAAAAGATGGTCAAATGGAACGATTTCTTGCGTAAAGTGCGCGCTGAGCGACGACGAGAAGGCCAAGCTGCTGCTGCGGCCGCAGCCGCTGTCGCGGAAGCTCGATATGAAACACCAGCGGTCATCACGCCGGAAGCACGCGTGGCGGACGGCGAAATCATTGGCATATCCGGCCTAGGTAACAAAGGTAAAGAAGGCCGCGCCAAATGGAACGAATTCAAAGCCTTAGTCCTTGGAGGAATCCCAGTCGCGTACCGCGCCAAGATCTGGTCGGAATGCTCCGGAGCAAACGCATTACGAGTCCCTGGGTACTACGATGGCCTTGTTGCGAAAGACGGCGACGGCGACGACGATCCCGCCGTGGTCAGCCAGATTCAAATGGACATCCACCGCACACTCACAGACAATATCTTCTTCCGAAAAGGTCCCGGCGTGCAGAAACTAAGTGAATTACTCCTGGCGTACTCACGGCGGAACAAGGATGTGGGCTACTGCCAGGGCATGAATCTAATTGCTGCGAATCTTCTCCTCATTATGCCTTCCGCCGAGGATGCATTCTGGATTCTCGCGTCCATCATCGAGCACATCTTGCCCCAGGGGTACTATGACCAATCCCTCATGGCCTCAAGAGCAGACCAGCAAGTTCTTCGGCAATTCGTATCGACGGTCCTGCCGAAAGTGTCCGCGCATTTGGATTCTCTGTCTATTGAGCTCGAGGCCTTGACGTTTCAGTGGTTTCTGTCCGTCTTTACGGATTGTTTGTCTGCGGAGGCCCTGTTCCGGGTGTGGGATGTGGTGCTGTGTACGAATGATGGGAGCACGTTTTTGTTTCAAATTGCGCTGGCGCTGTTGAAGCTGAATGAGAGGAATTTGTTGAAATGCGATACACCGGCGGGGGTGTACACGTACATCAATCATCATATGACGGAGCATGCAATTAGTATTGATGGGTTGGTGCAGGCGGGGGATGCGCTGAGGAGGGTGGTGAGGAGGGAGGATATTGAGCTGCGAAGGAATAAGGCCATGCAAGCGGAGAGGGATTTGGTAGAGGAGAGGGATAGAGCGCGGAGGCAGAAGGAGGAGAATGCGGCGGCGGCGTGACTGGAAGTGGCTTTTCGTGCTGCGTAGAAGGCGGTCTTGGGCGCCATGAATCTCGCGACAGCCTTGACAGCGGGATTGATCTCTGAAATAGGGGCCATGATGCCTA
>SRQG01000376.1:0-27042 GCA_018360325.1 Claviceps aff. humidiphila group G2b | reverse complement strand
GCCCCCCCCCCCCCCCCCCCCCACGCAGAAGGAAATTGAGTACAAAAGTGGAAGACAATGAAGGAACAAATGAAGAAAAACAGAAAAGAAGAGAAGAAACGAAAAGAAATGGGTGAGAAGAAGAAAGTCAAAGCTATTTGGAGAACTCCAGAACTTCATCACGATCAGCTCTCATATGCCATAAAAGCAAACAGGCCTGACGCAGAGCCAAATCACGCCCGATGCGAGTACGGCTCATACGCCATATCCGCCCTCCCCTGACCAGCCGTATGCCGAGGACCAGACGAATACCCCGCATGAGCCTGATTAGGATCATAATACGCAGGATGTCCGCTTTGCCCGCCCGTCATCTCCACGCGATGATCGCTAATGGGCTTATACGCCCCCGTCGGCAACAACTTCTCACCATCCGCATCCTTGCTGCGCTTCTGGCGCCTCTCCGGCTTGCAGCAGCAAACGGTAAAGATCCAGAACAGGCCCGAGACGATGGCGAAAAGAGCGGCAATCCAGACCGTGGCGAGGAACCGACCCCCAACGTGGCCCTCAACGCCGTAGTACTTGGCTGAGCTCTCAACAGCGCCAATCACGACGGTGGCCATGGCGGTGGCCATTCCTGCGGCTACACCCACGAGGATGCCTGTGACGGCACTAAGGAGCCAGGTCAGGCAGGATACTGCGCGGGAGCACATGGCGAAGATGCCGACAACGAGTTGGAGCCCGAGAGCCACGAGGGCGATGATGAAGGCTACTTCCGTCCACTTTGTTACGGTGCGGAACGTCCGCAGCGCTGTTTCCATCTCGTGGGGCAGCTCAATCTTCAGACCGGTCGTTGAGTTGAGTGTCTCGATGACGCTGGCGTTGAGGGCTGTAGCGGCCCAGTCGAAGCTGGCTTTGGTACACTGGCGCTGGCCATTGTGGGTGGTGGAGCAGTAGCCCCAGAGGTTGACGTCGTATGTGTCTGCTAGGTTGAGATCAGCTGCTGTGATGTTGTCGGTTTTGAGGTCACGGAGGCTGAGGCCGGCTTTGCCTGCGAGATGGGCGGCGTCGACGGGACTGATGCTTAGGTTCCGGGTGTCGAGCTGGAACATCCATAGCTGGTTGTGGGCGACGCCGGAGAGGGTGGCGATGAGGAGAGCGATGATGGAGGCGATGGTGAGGGCGAGAGGAAGGCCGACGCAGAAGAAGCGGCCGACACCCATGATTGCGGGTGTGTGTTGTTTTTGTTTTAATTCGGTTGTTGCTGTTGCTGCTGCCGTTGTTTTGGTCGTCTGTTGATATGTAAAGCGACAGCGACAGCGACTGAGATGGAGATGCAATATATTATATCACCCGTCCGCGTTGAAGACAGCGAGTAGGAGTACGTGATCAATCACAAATCTCCTCGAAAACAAGACACAAAATGATGGAGAACGGATGGGAGAAGTGAGATGGGCATGACCGTGTTACTGCCGTCCCTCGTGTAGGGCCGGGCACGTTATTATAAGACGGGACGGCATGTTCAGCTTCGCTCTCAAACACATGGATGGCTACAAGAGGCTGGGGATGGGCTTGGGGCTGGTTGGTTGCCGAGTTGGCTGTGTTGGCTGAAGTGGCGCAGTTGGTCGGAAACAAGCAAAGATGGAGCTGCCGCAGCCCCTGATTCGGCGCAGTATCCTTGCACAGCCGCATCGTTGGGCAGGTTTTTCGGTTTTTCCGGCTTGTGAACAGGGGACGCTGAATGCACCGACGCCACCTGCGGCTCTTGTGAACTTTGAAGTGAAGTGAATAGGTACAGAGTATGGACGACTTACAGTTGCCATCTGTCTGTTGAGCAGTGTCCAGGCCTTAGATGATGGGACATCAGTGATCACATCTCGTCCCATCATGCGACACGACGCGTCATCATTTGCACCATCAGCTCAAACACGCGCGGCGCATCAGCCTCGCGCAAATCCTGACAGACGCACGGGATGGGCGCAGGGGTCGCGACGATTCCCCGGCAACAGCTTCCCCATGACGATAAGCCTCTTTTTACTCCGTACCGAGTCAAGGCTTGGTCTGTGTGTGATGTCACGGTTCTGTCTGCGCATAAACTGAGCCCGACAACCGCATGATTCGTGATTCGTGGCAGTCCGTTGCCAACATGAGTAACGTGGACTGGACCCGTCGTTTCACCAGTTGACTCCTCTTTGGCGCTGAAGTAACGGACCACAGTGTGCCGGAGGGAGGAAGGGTTCTTTGGATCTGCAAAAATCTGCCTTGCTCTGCCTCGCCAGTAGGGCTGCCGTGGTGCTGCCTGCATTGTTCGCCTTCAAGCTTCCCGCACACACAGCCATCGTTAGCTTGGACGATTTCCTAAATATAGAAGTATGTACTCAGCCATTTGAAATTTCTCCAAGGCCAAGTCCACCTGGCATCCAACAAAGTCTTGCGCCTTGCCTTTTCCCACCCGCGAACCAGGCCGACTACGGAATTAGGTGCTTATCAGAGAGAGCACTCGGCAAAGTAATTCATCGCGGCTTGGTCCGTTGGCCAACGACAAGCGGTACTCGTCAAGTAAGTACGAATAGAGTGCATTCGTCCCTGGACTGTCCATATCCAACGCAATGGGCATATGTAGGTAGATGATGACTGTAAAATGCCGTGCCTAGAACCGACCAAAGTGTTCTGTTCTCGTATCAGCTGAAATTACCCATCAAACCCGTCCCCCAGAAGAGAAACGAACGGCAAGATATCTTGCATCGCGGCACTTGGCATTCCGTTCCACAATCGAGGCCGCTTCGTCTCAACTGTTATTGGCCAGACCACGATCGGCTCGGCGGCCGACCTCAACTCCAGCTTGTTCGATGGGTACCTAGTCAACTAAAAGCGAGTGGTACGGTTACAACTTACGACAATCTTGTGTCAATATTCGCAGGCAATGAGCGGTGTCACCTCCTATGAAATCCTCTTGGAGAACTTCCTCGCTTGACGTATCAAAAAGACATCGCTGTCTGGCACGTTCTTGTCGGAGATGATGCTCGCCATCAGTGGATGCGATAATTGCGTTGCATTTAATGTCGCTGATGTGCCCTTGCCTTGATGAACCGGCATGCCTGAGCGCATGATTGCATAATTGCTCGAGCGAGTAGTGGGTATATTCCTGGGGCCGAATTATCGTGTCGACAGAACATTGGTGCTCATGGCGTTGTGGGCGCATCTACATACTTTATTACCTACTTGTTGACGACACTCATGCTGTGCAATGTATGATGTGAAACGACGTATGTAGTACTATACATCACTTAGCCATGGCACGTGAAAGTGCATTGTTCCATAGCATGGCGAATTTAAGCGATCCCCAAAGTCTCAATACCTCGTGTTTAACCCAGACAAACGGGCCCTCTCGGCCGGGAAAGTAGCATCGATTGCACCGGGACCGAGTCGAGTCGACCGACCAGGTCATTACTCCGTATCGGGTCTTGCCCGAGCCCGACCACGATCTTCAGTCACCAGTGATGCCAGTGCCTGCCAAGATTAGCGAGATTCTTGAATGGGCATTACCTTGTCCAATGTGTATGTATGATATGTATTGATATGCGGAGGCGGCAACGGATGCATGTAATGGAAACGACGCTGAGAGCGATGTAACCATGCCCGCATGCAGTGTCAGAAGTCGTGGGGTTTTAAGTCACGTACCTACTCGTGGCATAGCAAGCTTTTTGTCCCTCGCATAAAGATGCGGTTCGCAGCCACCGCCGGAATCTGGCGTGACAACTTCGAGTGTCTAAGCCAGATGGGCGAGGTTTCGGATCTTGTGTCTCCGGCGTCCTGTTATGTAGGTTGTAACAGTACCGAGGTAGGTAGGTAGGTACATAGGTAGGTTGGTTACAGGTATGTATGTCAAGGTAGGAACATAGGTATGTGGCTGAGATCGTCATGGGGCATCACATCAGCAATAGACATGGATGCTCAGAGTATTGACAGACCCCGCATTTAGGTCCTCACGTCGCAGCCCAACGTAGGGAATCTTTCTGATTGTTATGTACGGAGTACTCTGTACCGTTACTTGATGTTGCATTTCTACCAGGAACAGGGAAGATGATGCTTTGCGGGAAGAACACAGAACGATAGGTACGACGAGGTGAAAAGGCATTCCGAAGGTGGTTATCCACGTGGTTAAGCAGCCGCGTGAGGGGATAGACAACACCGTGAATAGCATTTCGATGATGATTGCACCCAATACAACGAGTCATGGATGGGCGAATGTAGTCTGCGGTGCACCAGAACTTCTTGAGCAACAAGTCCAAACTTCAGACTCCAGACTCCAGAGTCCAGAGTCTTCAGACTGTGGGATCTTCAGACTTTGGCGAGTGGAGCCATCCAGACCTTCATTGTGGGACTGCGGGGTCTAGGCTCTAGCATTCTGTGTCGCAATCTGCGTCGCACATCGCCTTCGTCGTCAAGTCGTGACTCTGTTCGAAATCAAAGATTTTCCATCTGGATCTGCAACTCCAGCACATTCCCGCCCATCTCGCCTGCTCTGAAAGACGTACATATGTATTTGTTCCTATGTACCAGGTCCCACTCAGATGACCCAGATGACCCAGATGACCCAGATGCACTCAGATGGTGTGTTTCGATTCACCCACGAGGACGGAGTATGTAGATCTGAAGACGCAGGCGGCAGAAGAGCTCTGCCATGTACCTAATGTAATAATACATAACAAGTCGCATCAATCTCCACTCGGCACCAACTAAAGTTAGCTCCCCGCCCGGCTCCAGCCTCTATCGCCCGTCCGGCGTCCATAGGTAGGAGGTAGGTATCCTGAGTCCTGATCAGCTGAGCAGTGAGCAGCATGTATCGGCTTCTCGTCGCATGGCCAGCCAACAGCTTCACACGGCTTGCGGAAGGGGAGCATCGCGAGATCCTGATTATTCCTCCAGCTTTGCTGCATCTTTCCGAGGCATGGGCTAGACGCAAAGCCCAGTAAAATACCCCATGCATATAAATTGGGAGCCGCAGCGCATCGGCTCGTCCCTCTTGAATCTCGCCTGCTACTTGAGAAGAAAAAATCCAAAGTCTAGATAGATTCCCTTAAAGGTTGGGACTCGGGAGACCCTGTAGCCAGCAAGCTTCGCAAGGCGGCCGTTCGGCCCATCGCGATATACAAAGTGCCGCTTGCTTCCACCCTCGGCCTTTCGCCCACCGTCGATTCTCGAAACAAGTCGTTCTTGGCGTATCCGTTGAAGGCCACGCACTGGTACATACTCGTACGTTGGCCGGAGTTTCCATCTCTCAGTATACTTCCGTCAGGACTCAAAGGCGAGGGAAGCGTAAAGTGTCTTTGGACATCTTATCTTGGCAGACTCGTGTCGCCAATGTCCAACCCGTTCTCCGGATCTGCAGGCACTTGACCCATCCCGTCCACCTCCCGAGTCCCGACTAGTAACTACAGAGTATGTATGTAGAATTGTAGATACTTCCTAGTTCCCCCGTACACTAGGAGGTAGGTATAACGCCTCGCCTTCGCCCGCCCCCAAACTGTCAAGACAGGCTCTCGAGTCTCAAGCACCACAAAACTTGGCTTTCTGTCGCCTTGCCCTGCCTCGCATTTGGCGGCGTCTAAACTCTTCTCTTTCATCCCCCTTGATGACTTTCGCCCCTTCTTTTCCCCCTCGTCGCCCTGATTCTGTCACACGCATCCGGACTGAGGGACTGCACATCTAGCGTCGCCGTTTTGAGCCTGCCCTGAATTGCGCTACGATCGCCTCGTGGTCCGCCTGTTCATGCAAGAAGCTCGACCTCCTGTGCCTTGACGTGAATCTGGCCCCGACAGCAGCAAGCGTCGCCGTTCGATTATTAGAGTCACGGTTGATCACGATTCACCACAGTGCGCCCGCTGCCGCTCCCGCACCCGCCGGCCGCCGCGACCACTGTGCCGTCCTTTTATCAGTCCACCCAAGTCCACACTTCAAGTCATAATCTCCGGTCCGGCTCTCCCAGACTCGTCCATCCTGCGCCCGTGACGCCGACCGTTACGCAAGAGCAGCATTCCCTTCCGATTCGACTTCTTCTTTACCATCGACATCCGCCCGAGAATCGCTGCTGATACCGGACCCAGCCGTTTGTCTTGCCTCACCCCAGGTCACCGTCCAGCCAGTCTCTGTCAACCCAGGCCCTGCGCACGACCGCTTCCAGACAGCTTCTGTGCAGCAGAAAGCAAGCGCCACCCCTCACCAAGCCGCCACGACCATCATTGTGCCTTCGACTGTGCCAGCACTGAGCAGCGACGTCATCAGCCAAACCTTGGACGTCTCCATTTTCTTGCAGCAACAGATCTTGGCTCTTCAGTCTTGACCTCGCCCTTTGAATCGATTGATTGAGCGCGAGCCTGTGTGGACAATTCTTGCAGCACGCACGCATTCGCTCTTTCTTCTCTTGCCTTCCATCTCCGTCCGCGCTCGGCTCTTTCGTTGCGACCCGTCCAAGACGAGCCAACGGGCAACCTAGAGAAGGTCAGGTCTGCAGTATTGGCCTCACCTTGCCCTTGCTCTGCCGTCGAATAGGTACCTCATCATCACCGTCCTCACTTTGCCCTGCTGCACCCAGAGGCACACCGCGACAAGCCTCCGCGAGCAATAGTTCAGGAGCCTCAACACTCGTCGCGCAGATAGCCGAAAGCTACGGCTTCGCATTTCCATACGAACCCCACTCACCACCGCGAACGGAGCAGGAGACACAGTATCGACCGCAAACTTCATACCAATTGAGAGTAAGCACATAACTCCTTCTCGTGCTGGGTCATCGTTGTCAATTGCTTACGGCCGACAGTAACATTACCCAATTCAATAGTCTCTCTCCCCACCGCGCGCCGATGGGCAATCAAGCCTCCAAAGATGGAGGTGGTTCCTCCGCGGGCAAGGGTTCTGGCTCTGATGCTTTACAGGCATACCCCTCCATCAGCAGGTCTGATACTAAAGAATCCTCACGATCTCTCCGCTCGTTTCGATCCAAAATTCCTGGAAGCAATAGTAGCAAGTCCTTGAATACCGACAGCCCCAGGAACTCGACCTTGCTGGCTAATGGCGAATCTAGCGGCGACAAGACGCTCGATGCGGGCTCGGTTCGCTCTGGTCGCAGCGGTCGATCGAACGGCTCCAACAGGAATAGCCGTAGCGAGACTCCACATTTGAGGCACAACTCGACCGATATGTCATCGATGACAGATGATGGCAACTTTGACGAACAGCCACCTCCTTCGCCAGGTCTTCCTGTTAGTGCCAAAGGCGCAGCTCACGATGTCTCCGCCGCACAGGCGTCGGGTGAGGTCGATCATGTTTCTGATCAGCCACCTACAGCTTCCAATGCTAGCGCCACGGCACACATGCAATCCCCCGGGGCCTCCATTCTCGTCAAACGAGACAGCGTGGTCACCAATGTTTTGACCTCTCCCTCCATGGACTCTCCCGCAAAATTTGATTCCAACGGCGGCACTGTGGGCATGGCGGACATCAAGGATATGGACCTGGATGACTACATCAAGCGGTTGCTGGATGCTGGGTACGCCGGCAAAGTCACCAAGAGTGTATGTCTCAAAAATGCCGAGATTGTCGCCATTTGTCAGCGAGCGCGAGAGGTTCTTTTGTCTCAGCCGGCGCTGCTGGAGCTGGACGCACCTGTCAAGATTGTGGGGGACGTGCATGGTCAATACACGGATCTTATCCGCATGTTTGAGATGTGCGGGTTCCCGCCAATGTCCAACTATCTTTTCCTGGGCGACTACGTTGACCGAGGCAAGCAATCGCTCGAGACCATATTACTCTTGCTCTGCTATAAAGTCAAGTTCCCCGACAATTTCTTCCTTCTCCGCGGCAACCACGAGTGCGCCAACGTGACCCGAGTCTATGGGTTCTATGACGAGTGCAAACGAAGGTGCAATGTGAAGATTTGGAAGACGTTTATCGATTGCTTCAACACGCTGCCTATTGCTGCGATTGTGGCTGGCAAAATTTTCTGCGTCCATGGTGGTCTTTCGCCTGCGCTGAGCCACATGGATGACATTCGAAATATCGCACGGCCAACAGACGTGCCCGACTATGGTCTGCTGAACGACTTGTTGTGGGCAGATCCTGCGGATATGGAACAGGATTGGGAGGCAAATGAACGAGGCGTCAGTTATTGTTTCGGCAAACGCGTTATCACCGAATTTCTTGCTGTACATGACTTTGACCTCATCTGTCGAGCACACATGGTAGTTGAGGACGGATATGAATTCTTTAACGACAGAGTACTGGTAACCGTTTTCAGTGCACCAAATGTACGTTTTATCCGGCTCCGTAGTAGCAAGGTCCTCTGTTTCCTCGACAAGAAACTAACCATCTCTGGCAGTATTGTGGTGAATTTGACAACTGGGGCGCCGTCATGTCTGTTTCGTCGGAACTTTTGTGCAGTTTTGAGCTCCTCAAGCCGCTCGATTCCAGTGCACTAAAGAGTCACATTAAAAAGGGCCGTAATAAGCGACAACAAATGCTCAATAGTCCTGTAAGTGGTTACATGTGGGCCCTTGTTTCACATTTGCTTTCCACGGCCTCTGCTCTTCTCGCTTTCTCCTCTTTCCCGTTTCTTTTCGGAGTTTGGCTGACCAATTATCACAGCCGGCCACCGTACAACCTCAGAGCGTACCTTAAGACAAGACATATCATGTCTTGTCTTTTAGAGGCTGCATCATCGATTCGGTGCACTTTTAGGAAGAGGAGCATCGATTTCCGGATCCGATCGGCCATCGAGCCGGAACCGCATCAAATCGTTCTGAACTGGCGCAGGTCTGTCAAGAATGCGCTTGCTATGAGTTACGCAGCGGATGGAACGCTTTATCACGAAACACGCAGCCCTATCATTTCTACGGAGTGACATCTTTATTCCGGCTCCAACATGGTCTCGTTCTATTTTCTGTTTTCTTACTCAAATTTTTATTCTACTTGTCTTCTCTAATTCCTTCTCAGCAAAATTGCCTCTATGAATCTGGAATGGTTCAAGCAGGCCTTTTCTGTTGCAGAATCGATGTATTAATGACAACGGCTTCAGAAGAGACTCTGGCCGGTTCAGTTCCCCAGGTATGCTTGGGACATTGGTCACGTTTGGACTTTTGGGGGATTGACTTGAACTACATACGTTTGTCTCTGATTCGTTATCGTTATCGGGTTCGTGGATAAAATGGAGGGCGCGCCGCCTCGGGATCGCAGTCGCACGACGCTCTGGGTCTATTCCATTTCTTTGGACTCTACACCCGGATTTTCACTATCAAAGAGTAGCATTGACTGCATCATACATGAAGAGATGGACTACGCGATGCTTGGCGCTCTATAAGAGCAGGTTCCTTCGCCGGCGGAGTTTGGAGTATTTAGTTCAAACATCATTTTTTTGTATCTGGAGTTGTACGACTCCACAAACTGCCTCATAATACATGTTTAGAGCATATTCGGCCCCATGAATACATGATTGTTGCGCATGATTTGTTGCAGTACGGGAAAAGAATACCAGATCTTAGGTGGCGATGCGTGGCTGACCGCCTGCCTGACACAGCGGAGCGAAGCGGCAGAAAATATAGCGCGCAACGACCACAAGAAACCCTTCAGAGTCCAAAGCAAGCAGATTTCGCCCATGCCTTCGTGATCAACCACCAGTCGCATCCAACCCACCATGCATGCCCAAATATTACAAAAGGCATGCGCCCGGGCCAAGCCCGAGGTTCACAAGACCGGCGTAGCCCTCCAAAACTACTTCCGCCACTTTTCCACCTCGAACCGGCTCACCACCGACGACGACAACAACGCAGGCGCCTCCCGACCAACTCCTCCCAACTCATCCGCCACCCAACGCTCCAGAGCCGCCACTCGCGAAATCAGCGACTTCCTCAAAGGCCGCGGACGAGGCCCCTCCGAAAACACCCCCTCGCCCGCCTCCTCATCGCCCCTTTCTCCAAACGCATCATTATCCAAACCGAGAGTCATTGATGTCCGCAGCCTGCCCCGGAGTCTAGGCTCGCGCGGCCGCACGGGTACCTTCCGCAGCCGCTTCGGACAAGACGGCCAACAACAGCAGCAGAAACAAAGCCCAGGAAACTACGCAGGCCAATCCTCCTCCTCTGCCGGTCCTGGGGGCAGCCGCTTCTCCCGCGGGCCTGGAGGCGGTAGAGGTGGCAGAGGCGGTAGAGGCGGTAGAGGCGGCAGAGGTGGTAGGGGCGGTCGTTTCGACAAGAACAACAAAAGGGACCGAGATGGGGAGGCTGGAGATAAGAAGGACTCTGAGACAACTAAGCGCCGGGAAGTGGATCTGGAGATGGATGAGGAAGAAGTAGCCTTTGATAGACTGATGCGGTTCCACAGTAAGACGGAGTATCAGCCTGCGATTTCGCTCCAGTCTCTTGAGGAGTATGCGCCGAGTTTTCCGTCCGGGGAGACGGGGAGGACGGCTATTGCGCTGGAGAAGTTGCAGGAGGTTGGGGGGGAGATTTCTACGTCTACGGCTGCTGCGGGGGCGGGGTCTGCTGCTGTGGAAAACGATGCGCAGAAGCAGGATCAGGATAAGAGCTCTGAGGCGGTGGCGGCGGAGGGGAGTAGCAGCGGGAGTGCCGAAAGCAAGATTCCCGACCTGGCTGTGATTCAAGGGGTTGATGACGCGGTCCTTGCGAAGATTTACGAGCAGGCTGTTCAGGGAAAGCACGAGAAGATGGAGTTTGGGACGGGCCCGATTGCCACGTCGCGGAATGTGCACTTGCGGACTGGGACGTGGAATGGCGGTGCTATGGAAAAGTTTGAGGGCAAGTTGAAGGCTTTGATTGGGGGGGCGGGTGCTGTCAAGGGGGGTAAGAATTTGGGGAAGAAGGTTGAGGCGCGATGAGCATGGGCCGGGTATACTGCAATCTTTTTTTTCTTCTTCATAAAACATGACTGTGTATCTCTGATTCTCTATTTCATTATGGTTTTAGGGTTGCAAAAACTGGGGGGAATGGGTTAATGTGTATAGATATATGTGTTGATAGATCAAGTGTTGTCATGCGGAGCTGTGAAAGAAGGGTGTAATTGTGAGAAGAAGAATACATTTTACCTGCATTGATGATGAGAGGGGAGCTTGTTGATCTTGGTGCAGTTAGTGATATGATGTGCTGGTTTTGATGCATGCTGTAGAGGTAGTGCTGTGTTTCGCTCGAGCTTCTTGCCTTTGATATCATACACTCAACTTTGTTCCCCTCGTTACTTGATTTCTCTAAGCTCTGTAGTATAGATATTGCCTTTTCTTGCTTCCCACTCGCAACACATACAAGCTTAAAGCACGTCTTTCAACACTCATCGTTCACATTCCTTTAGAAATTCGTTCCACTATTCCGGAACTGGTCTTGTCTTTGAGATGAGAGCACGGTGTGATACTACCGTGCATTAGATATACGGGGAAGAGGACGAAGATGGACGTATCAGACATAGAAACTCCCCTTGAGCTAGATAAGTGTATTCCTCGTGCGCGGATACATGGCCCGGCTGCTACCCTTTTCAGTCTGCCTTCTATAAAATCTGGTGTACACTGGCGGATCGTGCCCAGCCGCCCCCTCCCTACGTCTCTGCCGTAAACATGCAGAGCCTCATCATCTCTGGATTGCTTCCACATCACTTCTCCAATTGCTTCAAAGCCTGCGCCTCCTCCGCAGCAATCTCCTTCATCTTCTCATCCAGCACCTTCTGCAACTCCTTCTCCGCCTTGCGCGCCACATCCTTCAGTATCGTCCCCTTCTTAGCCCACCCCTTGAGAACCTTATCATGCCGCGACCGCCCCTGGCGGATCTTCTCCTTCCACCCTTGCGCCACCTCCTTGACACGCCGAATGAGATCATCCTTGCGCTCCAGCTCCACCTTCATTAGCAGCTCGAGATCATTATCCTCACTTCGCTGAGGCTGCTGGTTGTAGTCCTTGCTAGCCTGGACAGCCGACATGATGGGCTTGATGTACTCCCGGTCATTGACAAGCAGAGATATAGTGCGCCCAGAGCGAGGCACCACCTGCGCGAGCTCGCGGAGCGGGAACGTCGTTGTGGTCTTGTGCCCGCCATTAGTCTCTTCAGATGGCTTGATGCTGACGGGCAGAGCGCCTAGGTTATCTGGGTTGAAGCG
The DNA here is from genome assembly GCA_018360325.1 of Claviceps aff. humidiphila group G2b. Lineage (NCBI taxonomy): Eukaryota > Fungi > Ascomycota > Sordariomycetes > Hypocreales > Clavicipitaceae > Claviceps > Claviceps aff. humidiphila group G2b. The sequence continues at coordinate 14,919 of SRQG01000376.1, read as the reverse complement.
ACCGCCGTGGAGGACCGTCTGTAGCTGCGTCTTGAAGTGCGCGTCTGTTGCGGCGAAGACAGCATGGAGGGAACTGAAGTCGAGGGGGTCTTCGGGGTTGGGCTCGATCTTTTCGGCTGCAGATCCAGGAGACGAGGATGTGTTGTTGGAGCTTCGGGGTGGGGAGTTTGAGGCTGGTGCGACCTTGCGCTTCTTGAATGTTGGGGGCGATGTGTGGAAAGCTCGTGCGAGGGATTGTCGCTGCTGCTGCTGCTGCTGCTGTTTCTGCTGCCGCGGGATGGAAATCGAGATTGGTCTGAGTGCACTAATTAGCTTGGCTGGATCTCTTTTGGGTGGTTGTTGCTGTCATTGTCGCGAAGGGCCTTTGGGTGTGTTTTGATGTCAAATCAACTTACGTTTCAACTGAAGCTGTGAGCCCAAAGACTCGGCGGACGAGCAGACTGCGGCTAGAGAGCGCCATGACGGAATATCGCGGTCGTGATCTCGAGCTGGAAGGTTGAGATTTGACGTGAGGAGAATCTTGATGGGGATTCCAAATTCGTGTTGGTATGAGTTGCACGCGTCACGGGACCGTCAATTAACGCGACGCGACTTCAATGAGTTTTGACGACCAGCTACATACATATGTAGCAGGAAGTCAACACAACAACTCGGACACGCTGCCTAGATCGCTCAACTTCTTCAAATCCTCGTTTGTTTCATTACACTCATGTTGATTGTGTACATCTTCCTTCCTTCTATGGTTGGCTAAGCCCGGGTAGTGCAAACGGGTGGCTACACAGTGAGTCTAATTTGGTGATACCACCACCGCAGCCTCGTTGGTTCGTCGTTTGGCATGGTGTACCACGTGGCTTTTGTGCGTTTCTTTCCCCAAATATACGCTTGGCTGGCATATGTACATACTTGCTTGCCTACTTTGTTGCAACCCAACTCAAAAGCTTGCATTGTTCAACGACCGAAGCCGATGGAGCAAGATCAAAAGAGAAAGTGATACATACAGAGTTGACATCTACAGAGCACATTATTAGGTACACTCAGTTGATCACCGGCAACTCGATATGTGTATATCGAGTAAAAAAAGAAATTGTACCAGGGTCAAAAAGCTTTGCTCGTACTAGGGTTCGAACCTAGGACCATTTGCGCTCAGTATGAGGTCGTTTCATGTAAGGCAACTATGCTACCACTGCACCATACGAGCTGACTTGTCTCGGAACGCACGAAAATAAGTCTATATTGCTAAGAGCATCTACATTGTGGCATCGAGAAGATACGTCGCGAGAGGCAACGAGACAATGAGATCTCGGCTCTCAATAGACACAAGTACTTTCTGATACAAAGACCAATTCAGTATAGCCTGAATATAATCAAAACACTTTCAATAAAGTCAAATTCAACAAAGTCTCCTATAAAAGAGGCAAAAGGCGTCAACACCACGCGCTTACATCACTGCTGCTTGGAACAGCCTGAAAATGTATACCAAAGCCATACCTCAGATAGGAGGTACCTTAGGTAGGTAGGTACCTAGTCATAATTCCATGCCCCATATCATCCCGATAACCTTCCGCTTCCACTCTTCGAACAATCAAGACTATTCATCACCCTGAAGAGGCTGGCCCATTCCCCCAAACGTAATCATCTTGGTCACCTGATACTCTCCAATCCCATACTTGGACCCCTCCCGCCCAAAACCACTCTCCTTGACACCACCAAACGGAGCCGCCGGGTCAGATATGATACCCGTGTTGACACCAACCATGCCAACTTCCAGCGCCTCAGCCACGCGATACACGCGCTGCAAGTCCCTCGAAAAGAAGTACCCCGCAAGACCGACATCGACCTTGTTAGCCAGCGCAACGACCTCAGCCTCAGTCTTGAAAGGGAAGATGCCAGCCACGGGGCCAAAGGTCTCTTCCGTAGCCATGGCCATGTCGGCGGTCATGTCGCGAATGACGGTGGGCTGGAAGAAGTTGGCACCCAAATCCGGCCGCTTGTGGCCGCCCGAGACGACCTTGGCGCCCTTGGACTTGGCGTCCTCGATGTGAGCCTCGACTTTGTCGATGGCGCGGCCATGGATGAGTGGCCCGTGGGTGGTATCCTCGTGGAAGCCGTGGCCGACCTTGAAGGCATTGACCTTTTCGGTGAATTTGTGGACAAAGTCGTCGTAGATACCCTCTTGGACGTATAGGCGGTTCGCGCATACGCAGGTCTGGCCTGTGCCGCGGAATTTAGAGGCCATGGCACCAGCGATGGCGATATCGAGATCGGCGTCGTCAAAGACGATAAAGGGGGCATTGCCGCCGAGCTCCATGGATAGTTTCTTGAGCGTGTCGGACGACTGCTTCATGAGGAGCTTGCCGACGGCGGTGGAGCCAGTAAAGGAAACCTTTTTCACGGTTGGGTCGGTGGTGAGCACTCGGCCGATTTCAGGCGTGTTTTCGAGAGTCGTCACGACGTTGACGACACCCTTGGGGATGCCTGCTCGATGTCCCAGCTCTGCGACGGCAAGGGCTGTGAAGGGTGTTTCGCCGGGAGCTTTGCAGACGACGGTACAGCCCGCGGCCAGCGCAGGCGCAACTTTTCGTGTAATCATGGCGGCGGGGAAATTCCAGCTTTGAATAAATCAGTTTGATGTGCTTTATAAGGCGCATCTACATGAGCAAGCCCAGACTCACGGAGTTATCAACCCGCACACACCAACGGGTTCCTTGACTGTCCATACGCGGTTTCCAGGCACTGTCGCAGGGATGGTGTCGCCGTATGTACGTGGAGCTTCCTCGCTGAACCACTCGAAAAAGTTGGCGGCATAGGCGGCTTCGCCCTTGGCCTCGGCAACAGGCTTACCATTCTCCCAGGTGATGAGCTTGGCAATGTCGTCGGCATTTTCCACCATCAGGTCGTACCACTTGCGAAGCAGCTTCGCGCGCTCACGGCCGGTAAGGCGTCGAAAGGCGGGAAACGCATCGGCAGCGGCCTTGATGGCCAGCTTGGTATCCTCGGCGTCGCACTCAGCTACCGTGCCAATGAGGGTACCGGTAGACGGATCTAGCAATAGTAAGTCAAATGTTGCAGAATCAACTACTTGCGACCATGTGTAGAGCAACTGTACCATTGACCTTGAAAGTCTTGCCCGATCTGGCTGCTTTCCATTCACCATTGATGTAGGCGACATTCTGCTTTAGCAGCGACGGGTCTTTCAACTAGGTCGGCGTCAGAAGATGTGCTAATAGACAGATGACCACCCATGAAGCTGCCTTGCATCGGACATCTAGGATGGCTGCGGATAAGAAGTGACAGCTGGTGAAGTCGCACCTGAGGGGGCATTGTGGAGGCGTGTCGAGACAAGATCAACGAGATGGTGGGAGAGACGCGCTTGGACGTGGGAGCTGCGAGTCTCTGCAACAAGGCCATTGGGAAGCTCGGCGACGGACAGGCCTCGTGTGCGCGACTCTTATAGTGAATTTGGTAGGCAATGGGAAGCTGATATGTAGCTCCATGAGCAATCTGGGAGATGAAAAGACAATGATGATGCCTGAAGCTCGGCAGAGAAGCCAGTTCTAGCCATTATGTAGATGTCGCGGACCCGGGGAAGAGGTCACATGCGGGGTTCAATGGGTCGAGTTTGCCCCTTGATCCAATCACGCAGTCAAGCCACTGACCAACAATTCATTTCACTGCAGTCTGCAACGCAAGATTCCAATGCGCTGTGACGAATCTGTGACGCACTGACGAGGAGCTCGATAGGTACGGTGTACCTACTATGTAGATAGACTAGCTATTACAGTAGGCAGCCAGGTACACACTTGCCGGCGTGTACCTCCCCGGTACATAGGTACCTAGGTACCTACATATCTATACATACCAAGGTACCTAGGCATGTACCAGGAGGTACCTAAGGCAGCTCCCGAAGGCCCCGCTCATCCCGAAAACGTTGGCCCACCCGGAGTGGGAAGAAGAGGGGGAAGCTTCGAGCCGCCGTTGTGCAGGGGCCGTCTATCGAGATGTTGGTGCACATCTACGCGTTATCACGACGCGCCTTCGGGCCTCCATGAAACACAGTCTGGTAACAAAACCCTTCAGTCCCATCTCTCAAACTCCTCTGCATCACCCATCATGTCTCGTCTGTGCCGCCGGCGCCGAACTCGCGCGACGTGACTTTGGAATCGCATAGGTCCAATCAGCACCCCATTTCCGTTGCAAAGACAGCGGCCGAGCCCGTTTCGCAGCGTTCTCTCCAAGATTTCGAAACACACTAGGTAGTAGGGAGCTGATTTAGCGCTGTCGCCGTATTGTTTGGAAAAGGGTTTGTTTGAACTTTGAAGATAATCGACGTACTACTGTGCCCTTGGTTTCGACACCTTGAACACCTTCAGTTCCACCTCGTTGGGATTAACCTCGGGGACCGCAAAGCAGTGAATATCGAGAACATAGTACATGATGTATGGCGACCCCCCGTCTATGCAGTAGTTGAGCATGTAGTCGTCGTGACCGTGGGGGAGGTTCTGTGATGCGAAGAAGGCGTTAATCACGACCGCAAAATCGGAGCTATACTCCTCGAGACATATCAGGATGACGCGTTGTGGCGTGATGTGATTCATAGCGACCAGAGATAATCGTGTTGCGTAGAGACTCGTCAGCCATGCGAACGAGGCGACACTCACGTCGAGGGCGCGGGTGTCAGGGATAGACAGATCATTTCCATCGAACTGGCAGGACGGGCAGGGTTGGGGCAGAAAGTTATGATTAAATGGGAGAAATGGAAATGAGACAGATGGATGTCACGTGTTGACGCGAGGTGAGTGATGTTTGTTGTTGATGCGTGTCAGAGGCTCAATGGAGTGGCAGCTGGAGTGCAGCTGTGCATTAGCATGCGCATGTACACATCGGGACTCGTGAGCGCTCAAGAGAACTTGAATGCCTCTTCCTCGCCCAAGACAAGATGAGGACTGATTGGATAGAGAGAGTGGACAACGTAAGATGGACGTCAAGGTCAAGATATTGTTGGGGGGTTGGTCCCGTCGCGGCTGTGCGATACGGGTCTTCGGATGACGGCCCAGGCCGCCAAGATCTTGCTCCTTTCTACGGAGTACGGAACGTCGGAGAGTCTCGACTCTCGAGTCCTACCTATCGCGAGTCGCGAGTCGCAATTGCAACTTTGCAAGGAAGCAACGACAAGGATCCGCTTTGTGATGGGGCCGTGAATTTGGGGTTTGGCGCTTGGCGCGATTATGTACCTATGTATGTACTCCGTACAATGTACATATGTACATATGTACTCCGTACAGTGGATCGTAAAAAGATCTCACATTCTCGCCCGCTTTTTGGCGTGCGAATGTGAGATGTTTTTGCTAGGTCCTAGGTACATACATATAGGTTTCAACTTTCGACGGTTTTGACACGTGCAGTGGAGGGTGGGCGGTTGTGCTAGTTGATAGTTTGATAGTTGATAGTTTGATTGTCGCCGGCAGTGGGGCGCAGTGCGCCCCTCCGCATAGCCTCCCTTGGGGCGAGTAGACGGTCTAAGGCTAGGTGCTCTATGTACATGCAACACCTATCTAGTACTAATCAAGAAAAATATATGGGAAAGTGACCAGCTGCTGTCGCCGGTTACAGCAGCGATGTCTAATGTCATAGCCCGATGCGGGATGTGGGCGGTTGTGCGTGGCGTACCATGGAGTATGTACAGGGGGCTAGTACTTACTAGGTACTCCGTACTAGTAGGGGGCGAAGACACTTCGAGACGAGAGGGTTGACTAAACTAGGTACCCTTAGATACCTAGTACATATGTACATACATACCTCTGATAACACGCCCGTAATGCTGTGCAATGAGTGCTTGTTGGGTTCAGAACACACAACGCAAAATGACGACTTGATTCAATTCAAAAACTTTCATGTTATCTAGCCGACGCTTCGGCGTTTTCGCAACGAAACGCATTTCGTAGCGGCAACTCGTCCTGCTGTTGCAAGATAGACTCGGCCTCTATTGCCTCCGCTTGCCGCCACTGGTCTGCCAGTGCACTACATTCCAAGGCGTTGTGCGGGTACAGATATATGTTGAAGAACGGTGTCAAGACTTGGGATATAAATTCTAGCCTGATATTATCGCTTTCTCTCGCCTCGTGATGAGTTTGTAGGATGCCTTTCGAACAGGCCAGGCTCCTCGGAGCTCTATTGAGACATCATGTTACTCGGGAATGGGAATCGACAGCCAAACGAACTAGTGAAGCGTGGTGAAGAAAGACCTCCTCATAACGATCCTTTGTCCTTTGACTCGCGTCATTGTCAACCGGCGTCGTAGCGGTCTGCCCCGACCGCGAGTCTTGCTGCTGTCACTAGGGAAGTTGTCTATCCAGGGTACGGAAAGCCTGCGTCCTCGGCGTGAAGGGTGATTCATGGATCGCCCCGGGCGAAGTCATGGCATGCAGCTCCCAGGTCGATCGCTCTTTGGGATTTGAGAAAGTGGAGAACCCGTCGTCGTCGTCTTCCCTCGCGTCGGCTTGGGGGTTCGGCATCATGGCCCAAATGGAAAAGCCGAGGTTGAGCAGGTATATGACACTGGTGTCATCATTAGCAAGGGGAATTTCTTCTCTCTTTGTGTGCCTCTTTACTTTGTCTTCTGCGTTGGGTTTATCGCTACTTGGACCGCCCAGAGAACGTGACACAACAAGGAGAAAGAACAATGGAGCGACAGCGGACTTACAGCATATAGAGCGTGATAAAGAGAGACGCCTGCGCTATCTGGCACGTTCTATACTTGCCATACCGCCTGGCCAGGTCACATCCCTGGCGGAAATACCAGGCCGCAGGAGCGGGATATCGGGCATCCGCGTAGTCCGGCCCAATCTGGCCGTACGTGCTCACAATGTAGAGGGCTACCATGGCGCAGTTGACGACGGTGGCAAGAAGGGGGACCCAAAGCTTCATGAGGAAGGACACGAGCTTGGCAAGCAGGAAGAAGAGCGACAAGATGGAAATGGCGACATTAAAGTCGGTGAGACTGGACGTATACCAAACATTTGAGTCAGTTGACTTGGGCAGAAGACGTCCTTGGACGATTGGTGACTACTCACGTATGTGACCAGATGAGTGGTATGGCTGGCAATGGCTGGTAATTTGCATACGCGTACAGAACCATATTGGGGTTGGAGTTGAGCTTATTCTCGAATCCGATTTTCCACATGGCCGATCTGTACATGTCTGGCTGTGCGATGCCGAAGATGACGAGAATAGGAACCAGGCCGATAAGCTCTAGGGGCATGAGCCATGCTGTTCCCCTTCTCGCCGATTTGGGCCATGCTCGTCGGAGAATGCGATAGGAGCACAAGGCCCGCGATAGAAAGGAGGGCGCCTTCATGGTGTCTGTGTATCGCCTGTCGAGGTTTACAAGAGATCTACGTCGTTTGAGGCCTTTTCGCTGCTGCCGTTGAGTCGTTCTACGGGGACGGAATACTCAACGTCGTTGAGTTCGATTTGAGTTATTTTGTCGATTTGGTTGGCACCTCTCTTCAACCCATTCGAGAAGCACACAGGCAACCGTTCACACCAAAAAAGATGTCTCCAATCGTTGGTTCCAGCGTACGGCAAAATATGTTACAAGATAAAGCAAGCGGCGGCTCGGGGATGACGCCACTTAAAAGACGGTCGACTCCATGAGTCCATGTTCCCAGCCATGCTCGCGAGGTTGGGATGGAACACCTGTGTGAGGGCAATGCAGCTTGTCGCAGTTTGTCACACCTGAACGGCCAATGAGAAGCACCAAGTCAGTTGAATAAGCGCCCGTGACGGCATGTTGCGCTTGATTGGCTGGGCGGGACGTTGGAGATGCAGGCTGCAGTGCATTGGATCGACGGAGTCACAGGAAGACATCGTCAGCAGCTTGAAGCTCTATACGGAGTATTATGAACACCACTTGTGTGCTGCCGTACAGCGAGAAGAGGTAGGCCTTTCCCTCAGGTCATGACTCACGATGATTCTGGGGGTTGAGAATGTGAGAATGAGAAGTTGAGAATCCAATGAACAACGGATTCAATTTTGGCATAAAACCCTACAAACAGGGCACCCCAAATTGCGCAGCCGCCGTGTCCACCTTCCGCATGTGATTGGCTTAGCGCCGTGGCAGACGTTTCTCCGTCATCAATGGCGTCCGCTTTGGTGGACCTTCATCAGCGCGCGACAAGAAACTCACAAGCAGCTACGAATGTAGGTATGTACATATGTATGTATGTATGTAGGTACGCGGATGGCATTTGTCAGCTTCGCGCGCGAGCAGACGACTTTTAAGTTTTAGCCCTCTTATTAGGTACCTATGTATAATGTAGGTAGGTACCTAGGTATTGAGTCAAAGGCGTCGTTTCGGTTCGTCACTGCGGTGCACTCTGGGGAGGCGCTTGCAGCTATGTATTCCAGCCTCCAGAACAGAGGGTATCTACGTCACCGTACCACACGGCTGCATAAAATAGGGCTGTACGGAGTACATAACTTAAAATGATGTGCCTCTTGAGTCATGCATAAGATTTGTAGAGCAAACGAAAGACAAAGTGTGCGTCTACTCCGTACTGTCCGTTACTCCATGCATCAAGGATTCAAGCCTTTCTGGATTCCGATCAAGCCTTGAAGGCAACTAGCGCCCGCAGTGCACTTCTTTTCTCCGATGCAGAATTGGAATTGGCTTTAAGTTCATCTCCATCTCACTGCAACGTCATTCTGGAGCAACAATCCGGGAACGCAGCCCTTGTCTCGCAAGTTGCAACATCCCCCCGACGAATGTCAGACCGCATCCCCGTCTCTTCATCTCCAGTCTCCGGGTCGGCCGCAGCGTTTTGGTCCTTCTCGTCCGCGTAACAGGGTCCCACAGCTTTGTTCCCAGGTTCCAGACAAATCAACCCCGGCTTCTTGACGCATGGCAAAGCCCCCCTCCTTGTTCCCGCATCAGCTCGCCTTCCAAGCCGCGTTGAAATCATCCCAACGTTTGCATACTGTACCTGCCTGCTGCTCCTTCATCTGAAGACACCCTGGCAAGAGATTCGGATCTCGCAACGGCCCGGCCAGCGACGCTCTTGCGGCATCCGAGGCCTGTCTGCCAACTGGTCGACCGTCGCAGCCCAATTCATCCGTACGGCGTCCACTGGCTCATTCTCGACGATGGGCACGACGTCTTAGGCGTCACGGCCGTTCTGTGCTTCCGGTCAAGCTTGACACGGCGTATCCAAGCCAAGCCATTATACCTCTTGCCCGCATGCAAGAGTCTGCAAGGCACACGCCCTCCGCTGCTGCTGTGATGGAACCTACTCACTTCAAAAAGGCTCGGATCGGTTCTTCACCTCCTCGGCGTTCTGACATGTCTTCCGCCACCTCATGTCCTGCGCCGCCATCACTGAGTCGCGATGGACCGCACTCACCTCTATTCTTCTCCCACAGCCCTTCAAGGATGTCGGGCCGGCCGGCCGGTTCGCCTGCAAATGTCAGCACGAGCATGCTTTCTCGAAACACCGAAGGCGTGTCCAGTCAAGTCACCACGGTAAAATTGCCTTACGCCAATGTGAATTCCATGAGCTCCGTCATCTCCGGAAGCACCGCCACCGGTAGTCTTACCTCGTCTGTCGACTTGTCCATTCCGGCGCCCAGTCCAGAGGCTCGCCTTGCGTCTCCAAGCCTTGCCCAGATACACAATATCGGCGCCATCGAACTTGTGGAGCAAGATGAGAGGCCAACGTTTGTCATTGACCTGCTCGACGCAATCCAGTCGACGGCATCGGGACCGCGCCTTCACATTCTCTATTACAACGCTTCGCTGCGCTTGTCACAAGATGTCATGAAACTCATCGGGACCGAGCTGGATGAGGTTGGCGTCGCCGGTAGCTACGGCCGCTTCATGTCCTGGGCCACCTTCCTACTTACCGGACGAACCAGCCACGACTCAACGTCGATGGCCTCTCATGTATACGGAGGTCTGGAATGGACAAGCACCACCATTCGCCAAAGGTTTCGCTTCATCAGCACCACACCGAACCGCTCGCGACCATCTTCTACGCGCCCCGGGTCGCCTCTCTCTCTCGCTCTCGAGACCGCGTCACTTGCTCGAAGCTGCCCGATCATGTCTCGACCAACGCCGATGACCCCGGCAGTTGACCTTGTCGAGCCATCTTTCGTTCCTCCAGACTACTTTGGCGACGCTGTTGCCCATCAGCGAGACGAAGATGCCGCAGACGAAGACGTCGCTATGGTTAGCCTGCCAGAAAGGCACGTGCTTGATCCTGCTGCGCCATTGCGTCACCCTGACGAATTCACAAATGAGGTATTACAGGTGCAGCCCGCCAAGCAATTTTTCGACTGGACCAGACTGCCTCTAGACGACAGTCTTCCAGAGCACATCAAGTTCGCGAAAACGCGGGATTGGGCTTCCACACCACTGGGGCCCATGGCTGATTGGCCGACCGACTTACGAACCATGTCTAGCCTGGTGATGGCTACGCCTCACCCAGCTGCCATGTATTGGGGAAAAGATTATGTGGCCATCTATAACGAGGCCTACATCTCACTAGCAGGCAAAAAACATCCGCAACTGATGGGCAGCAGATACCAGGATGCCTGGGCCGAGATTTGGGACGAGATAAGGCCTGTGGTGGAAAATGCCTGGAAGTCTGGAGAGTCGACCATGAAGCACGACAATCGCCTATTCATCAAGCGGGATGGCTTTCTCGAGGAAACCTATTTCTCTTGGGCCATGATGCCCCTTATCGGCTCGGAAGGAGAAGTTGTTGGATTGTACAATCCCTGCTTCGAAAATACACGCAGAAAGGTCAACGAGAGACGCATGCACACGTTACGAGAGATTGGCGAGAAAGTAGCCGCCGCCACAACGGTAACGGCATTCTGGCCTCGGCTGCTTGCCGGCCTCGACTACAATGAGTTTGACCTGCCCTTCGCCTTGGTCTACTCGGTCAAGGAAGACACCGAAAGTGAGGCGTCTTCACTTCACTCCAGTAGTCTGGCTCCGTCGTCGCAACTCAATCTCGAGGGCTCGCTTGGTATTTCAGCCAACCATGTGGCCGCTCCAGCCATTCTAGACTTCAAATCTTCGGATGACGGATTTGCCCCGTATATGCGCCAGAGTTTGTCAACAGGAGGATCGCCTGTCGTCCTATCAGCAAAGGCGGGTACCTTGCCGACTCATCTGCTGCAAAATATTGACTGGCGCGGATGCCGTCACCCGTGTACGACTGTTGTCGTGTTCCCTGTCATTCCGACCACGACCAAGGAAGCCGTTGCAGGCTTCATTGTACTGGGAGCCAATCCTCGAAGGCCATATGACGATGACTACCAACTGTTCGTCCAGCTACTCTCGCGGCAGCTGGCTACATCACTGGCATCTGTTGTCCTATTCGAAGAAGAGATCCGGCGCGGGCAGCGGGCGGCACGATTGGCCGCACTGGATAAAGAGGAACTGTCAATGCAGTTGATTGAGCGAACACAACAAGCGACCGAAAGCGAGTACAGATTCACCCGTATGGCCGAGTTTGCCCCAGTCGGCATGTTCATCGCTGATGCGCATGGGTCAATTGATTACTGCAACGATATGTGGTGGCAGATATCAAGGCACATACGCTCTCAGGACGCAGAAAGCGACTGGATGACGAGTGTCCGAAACGAGGATAGGCCGATTCTGGAAGCTGCGTGGGCCAGGCTGATTGATGAGAAAGTAACCATTTCCCTCGAGTTCCGCTTCAATTGTTCTCAGCAGAATGATGGCACCATGATTGACACGTGGGTACTTCTGAGTGCGTTTCCTGAGAAGAACCCGGACGGGACATTGAAGTCGATATTTGGTTGCATTACCGACATCTCCTCCCAGAAATGGGCCGAAAAGGTTCAAAACGAGCGCCGCGAGGAGGCTGTGGAATTGAAGAGGCAGCAAGAGAATTTCATTGACATCACCAGCCACGAGATGCGAAATCCACTATCGGCCATTCTCCAGTGTGCTGATCAAATTGTCAGTAGCATCTCATCATTCGACAACCACGGCCAGGGCGCCGAGGTCAGAGAACTGCTGGAGGGATGTCTTGATGCGGCGAATACCGTCAACCTTTGCGCCAGTCACCAGAAGCGCATTGTCGACGACATTCTGACACTCTCAAAATTAGACTCCCACTTACTTGCTGTTACGCCGGCCGATGCACAGCCCTTCAAGGTGGTGCAGTTAGCCCACAAGATGTTCGAGCCTGAGCTGGTCGCGCACGACATTGACTTTGAGTGCACCGTCGACGAGAGCTTCGCGCGGTACGGACTGACTTGGGTCAAGATGGACCCCTCCAGACTGAGCCAGGTGCTGATCAACTTGATGACCAACGCCATCAAGTTCACCCGAGGCCGCGATCGCCGCAAGATTACAGTCAACCTCAGTGCGTCCAAGGATATCTCAGAGGTCACCAATACTGGCGTGCTCTATTTCGATAAGAACGAATCACAGCGCGCTTCAGGCATGGATATTCACGACACAAAGGAGTGGGGTACGGGAGAGCTAATTAATTTGCATTGCTCTGTCGAAGACACCGGGCCTGGCTTAGCTGAAGAGGAGATGAAGCTGCTCTTTCAACGTTTCCAACAAGCCACGCCGCGCACGCACGTCCAGTATGGCGGATCTGGGCTGGGACTCTTCATCTCGCGTATCCTTACCGAAATGCAGGGCGGCCAAATTGGCGTCTCCTCCAAGAGAGGCGTCGGAAGCAAGTTCAACTTCTACATCCAGTGCCGCAGATGCCTCAACCCTCCTGTACAAGCCGAGCCCAAGCCTTGCTTGAGGCCCGCGCGCAGGACAACCCCTACCATTACCACGTCGAACCTCGAGCCCACGCTCATCTCCTCCAGATCCGCGACCCCAACTCTTCCTCGCAGTAAGGCCGCCTCACCTAATCCCACCCGCTCCATCTTTGACGTGCTCATCGTCGAGGACAACATTGTGAACCAGAGAGTCCTGCAGAGACAGCTGCGGCAGTGCGGAAACAATACCTTTGTGGCGAACCATGGATTCGAGGCGCTACAAATGCTTCAGAGGTCGAGGTTTTGGGTCGGCCAGGAGCAGAGCGGGGTGGACATTTCGGTGATTCTCATGGATTTGGAGATGCCCGTCATGGATGGGTTGACGTGTGCGCGCAAGATTCGTCAGCTCGAGAGCGAGGGGACCTTGTTGGCACACATTCCGATTATTGCGGTAACCGCGTATGCGCGGCCGGAGCAGATTGAGAGTGCGAAAGCCGTAGGCATCGTAAGTGCGCCCTGTTCATTGATTCTTGGTTATGCGGCCATGCTTGCTCGTTGGGTAACGGTGGTAAGTTGCTAACTCTGGCTTTTCTAGGACGACGTTATATCGAAGCCTTTCCGTGTGGCGGAGCTTCTGCCCAAGATAGAGGAGCTTGTTAGCAAGTACAAGGGCCTTTCCGTGCGGACTTGAGCATAATATGAGCATGGACTTTATGTCGTTTGCTAGCTTTGCTGTGATAGCGTTTTCACGGTCTTTTCTGTTCATATTCCTGTACTCACAGTCTCACTCTCGCCTATGATGCCATGATGGCATCACACCGTTCTGCAACACAGTCTTCACGAGCTTGGGCATCAGGTATACCAGTACCAGTGACCACTACTATTGCTGAGCTTTCGGAGAAGCAGACGAACCGTACACGCCATGAACAATCACTATGAATGATCCGACACCAATCATCAAAAAACTCTACTTTCCAGCAAAGGGATGCACTTTTTCTATTTACGGGCTTCTGGAATGCGGTCCTTAGCTTTGGACACCCTTGATCTCGCTTGGCTGCTTTCTTTGGTTGCACTTTTAGCTCAATCTTGGCGCTAAGGATATTCATTTTCTCACTTTGGCGAACGGCAGGCAAGCAGACAGGCAGGCAGGCAGGCAGCCTTTTTCGTTGTATTTCACCTCTTTTGTATTCTGACCAGTCTTGGAATAAAGGCTAGGTGAAGAGGAAGGATCTATAGCCTGTTACCAATGCACAGATGGAGACAGGAAGGGCAGGAGCAGGCTACAGCTGATGTTTGACCACATTGTATATTTAGCCGGATTTGGGTGTCGCTGGCCGTGGAGTTAGGGGAACAATATTATGGAATGAATAGTTGGCCAATATTTGCTTTGTATATAGAGGCAAGGAAAGGAAAGGGACGGAGTTTTGAGCGCAGAGTGTTCATTTAGCTGGCTTGCTACATTAGTTCTTGTACTGGACGGGAACCCCGGAATAAAACAACAACAATTGCTGCACTCTTCTCTTCCTATACAACAGAGACAACAAAACACTACATACGTCTTTTCTAATACACAAAACACCGACCGAATGAAGGCAGCTAGCCTCCAAAGCTCAATGAATCACAATCTGTACACCCATGTAGCCAGATGTAACCCATCCATCATTCAACGCCCTTCATGAGACACACAAGAGAGGACTCAACAAACCACGAATTCTGCAACTCGTCGTCCGTCATCTCTTATCCCATACAAGTCGCCCCTCGAGTCTCTATAAAAGAATAGTCAGTCCAGGCACGCCCTCCGCGTCAAGCTCCAACCACCGAACAAGCCACATCACGACATCAACATAGCACCACATCCATCCATCCATCCCTCCATCCCTCCCTTCTCGTCGTCCTCACATGCCATGTACAGTCATCCACTTACCAGTATCCATCCTCCTCACATTCACAACGTGCATCTATGTACTGTATGCACTCCATACTCCGAACTCCGTTGGAACTTGTAAGAGGTACCTTGTAGAGGGGTTGGTACATAGCTGCGGGGCTTGATCTCGTGGGGGGGGGGGGGGGGGGGGGGGGGGGGGGGGGGGGGGGGGGGGGGGGGGGGGGGGGGGGGGGGGGGGGGGGGGGGGGGGGGGGGGGGGGGGGGGGGGGGGGGGGGGG
>SRQG01000375.1:0-27106 GCA_018360325.1 Claviceps aff. humidiphila group G2b | reverse complement strand
ACTTCGCGGTGGACGCGAGAGGGGACCGCCATGGGAGGGGGGGAGGAGCGAGGTATCGGAGTGCTGCCAACAGCAGCACCTCGGGCAGCGACCGTCGCCCAGGAGGGGGGCGGTGCGTTTAGTGCCTCGGACACGGCGTCTTTCACGGCGTCTTTGGACGTGTTGAGTACTTCGGCCACGGCATCTTTCACTGCGTCTGTGATGTTGTCCGCCGTGAGTTGGTGCGCTTTTTTTCGTTCGTCTGCGCGCGCCATGCTGTTGAGTTCGAAGACGGCCTTGGCGAGGGAGGGGTAGAACTTCTTTTCCCAGACGTCCACCAGCGATGCCTTGTCGCTGATACAGCCGGCGAATGCGTCGTAAACTGTCTTTAGGTATTCGGGGAGTTTATCCCGCGGCAATACTCTCGCGCCTTGGGTGCCGCGGAGTCGCGAAATGGCGACCGCGGCGCTATTCCCGTCTGCCGCGCGGTCGCTGCTGGACGGGTTTGTCATTTTTTGGGGGTTATCGGGCTCGCCGATGCCGTTTTCGCTATCGTAATTCGATTTCGAGGGCGGGCGAATTGCGAGAGTATCGCGTTGCGGGCGACTTTCCAATCGTTTGTGCAACTTCTACATACATTTTCGTAGCGAATTCCACCCCAAAACATAAGGCTATATATATCGCGTCTTTTTCACTCTGGCTTGTACATACCTAGGTATTCGAATTGAATTGCGCTTGAGCCTAACATGAATCAACTCCCTTGATTGAAAACCGAGTTATTATTGAAAGGGGTGGAGGTAATCTCGAAGCTAAGAGATTGCGCGAGAGTAGAACTGTAGTGTATTGCTACACGAGGACTTCAATGGTGATCGTATAACTGATTGCTGGGAGACTTTAATCATCCATCACATAACTAATGTAATTGTCCTTCCTCTCTTCCCAAAGGGGCTAGTGAATGCAGTCCCCCTGCTAGCGCCTTGGAGGTACTTGGTACATCGTGCTTAAAAAACAAGACACAGATTACGGCACCGCGACTTCCTACCACTACTTGTCAATCATCAGCTTCGCGACCTGGCTTTTGAAGCTATACAAACGACCTCTTTTACTTCCGATTTCTCGACTTGAAAATGAGCTCCTCATCTACCTCATCATCGCCGCGACCTTCGCGCGCGACGCAGCCGTCGTGCGCTCAGCTTGACGCGTCATACAGCCCAGCGCGGCTTGCCTCCCGGAACACGTCAGAGGATGGAGATTCCGACAGCTCGGTCAGTCGCCTGCTGCGCCAGGAGGCCAACGACAGTGACACTGATGTCAATATTGACGGCGACAGCGGTCGGGGCGCTGAAGATGAACTCGAACCCGCACCTCGTCGCCGCCGGTCGCGCGTAACAGAGTATGTACATACCGTGTCGCCGCAACC
Source organism: Claviceps aff. humidiphila group G2b (assembly GCA_018360325.1). Classification (NCBI taxonomy): domain Eukaryota; kingdom Fungi; phylum Ascomycota; class Sordariomycetes; order Hypocreales; family Clavicipitaceae; genus Claviceps; species Claviceps aff. humidiphila group G2b. The sequence goes on along the minus strand of SRQG01000375.1, from coordinate 25,707 downwards.
ACGGTGAGCTCGGGAGACGACAGCAGACAGCATTTCAGGGCCTCAGCTTGGGGCGCCAGGCACGCCTTCTTATATTGATGCCGATGACAGCTTCAGATTTCCTATACCGGCGCGACAATACAGTTGGGTCGGCTGCAGCATGCTGTATACAGTATGATAGCACAGACAGTCAGTAGATTAGGTAGTAATAACACGGCCAACACGGCCAACACGGCTCTTGTCTGCGACTTTCTATAGAAACCGAGGTTCCTGATTAGTCTTCAAATCTTCAATTTGACTATAACAACGTCAAAATTCAATTCCATCCTTGAGCCTACTGGCGATCATATACCGCCAGTTCGCCGCAAGATTTTATGTAGTGGTCTCTATCTACATACGTCTCAGGCGAATGTATCTTGTGTGAGGTGGCTGAGCCAGCCAAGTACCTTCAGGGCGCTAGCAGGGGATTTGCATACACTGACCCCTTTTGGAAGGGAGGAAGGACAATTACATTAGTTATGTAAAGGATGATTAAAGTCTCCCAACTCGACGTAGTGTTGTGGGTGGGGCAGCATGCCAGATAAGTGGTCATGTGATGAGACACGTGATAAATATTAGATCACGTGAGAAACGTTAAAACGATATCCCGATATAACGATGGGCTGGAGGCCATTTAGCTGATATCGTTTTAACGGGGTTTAACTGTACATATTTGATCACGGCCACTGAGTGTCACGGGCTGCACAGGACAGGCTGTGGCCCGTGGGGCTATGGGGCGGTGGGACCCACTGGAGGAGATAGAGGCGCGACGAGATCGCGCTGTAGTTAGAGTTTTCTTCCTTCTTCTCTATCTTTCTTATTCTCAGTTAATACATTCGAATAGATAGCGTTTCGGCCTATCCAAATTCTTGTGCTGTGACACTGAGCATATCACTCCATTCGGATAACGTCTTTCATGAGTCAGGGAATATGTAGCCTGTACACAACTTACTTGATTCATCATTACGGTGGAAGATCTTGGTTGCGTTGCATTTCCCTATAACAACGTTTGAAGAGTCACCAGCCTTCACGCGCATGATGGCACATTCAAGCTAAGTCATGTTCAGTAAAGTGTTCTCAACGGCCTATGCTACGACGTCCTGTGAAAATACATTCCAGCAGTTTCAAGAATTTGTATGAATGAAAGAAAAAGCAATCCCCGTGATAACGCCGTTGTCCCTGACCCAAAGTATCGTCGAATTGAAAGCAAAAGTCATAACTGTCGCGTATTTGATATAAAGGGAACGACCTTAGTTACGCTCCCCACGAAGGCGTCGTGCAAGCTGGATATCTTTGGACTGGATTGTAACGCGCTTGGCGTGGATGGCACAAAGGTTTGTATCTTCAAACAACGAGACCAAGTATGACTCCACTGATTCCTGGAGAGCACCGATGGCTGAGGATTGAAAGCGAAGATCGCTCTTGAAATCTTGTGCGATCTCACGAACCTGCTGTGTATTAGCGATGCCATTTGTGTTGGTTTGTTGTTTTTGCGTGTACTTACCAGACGCTGGAAAGGAAGTTTGCGTATCAGGAGCTCGGTTGACTTCTGGTATCGACGGATCTCACGGAGAGCGACGGTACCGGGCTTATAACGATGAGGCTTCTTGACACCGCCGGTGGACGGTGCGCTCTTACGAGCGGCCTTGGAGGCAAGCTGTTTGCGAGGGGCCTTGCCGCCGGTAGATTTACGAGCGGTTTGCTTGGTGCGAGCCATGTTTGCTGATAGAGCTGATGAAGTCGCGTGGTTGTGCTTGTGATGTGATTACAAATGGATGTGGTTGTGGTTGAGGTTACAAATGGATGTGGGTGTGGTGGATGTGGGCGTGTAGTGTAAGGAGAAAATCGAACGGCGCGGGGGGGATGCTTTAATACCTGTAAGCCAGTCGCGTTCGGGCGCGGCTGATCTGGTGGTCAGCGCGTTAGGTGAAATTGTGCAGGTGGAGCTGGGTGCATGAATTTCAGGATTGCCACCAAAACAAATCAACATTATTACTAGTTAGGTAGGTTACTCCGTAGTGGAAGCCGCACCAACATTCCTGTGTGGATCAGAGGTACCTAGGTACCTCCCAAGGCTTGGTGATTCGTTTCCTCGCAATACCCACTCAAGCGTGTTGCTTGTCTGCTTCCTTCCTTGCTAACCTAATGCGGAAACGGAAAAAAATTGGTGGATGGTCTACGCAGACTTACCATGCTATCCCTAGGTAGGTATCCGTAGACAATTCGATTTGCATTGACGGCCGTGTAGGTACACATGTACGTATTGCCGCTCCTTGGCTACCATGTACTTCTCCTGATGTCCCGCCACTTGTCAGTGGTCAGTGGTCACTCATCTACGGATGATGTTTTATATCGTCTACGAAGTAATACGATTAAGACTTACGATGTAGACAGAGAAATGAGGGTAACTGTACATGTGTATAACATTGCGATGGCCGCGAGGCCCATTAGGAGAAATCGTTTAAACCAGGTTCCACTGTACTACGATAAACAGATACGTATCATTATTTGATATGTATTCCTGAAAACTCATTTGCGTGTCACTGAACGCTGTGACGGTTACCCGTATGCTCTGTCAGTCGTTTGCATGTACATATATATCCCGCACTAAGCTGGTTCTCATCAGCTTAGTGTTCTGACCTTCTGGTCGGGTCGGCAGGGATATCCGATTCCTCACAAACGCCATCTGATTGCTCACACCACAAAAGTCTCTACGATCTGTGAAGGCCTTCCTCGATTAATATCTGACTCAATTCAGACGCCCTCGGCTCTGGTCACTTATCAGGTCATGCAAGCAATATTCCGACAGTACACTCCCCCCCCACTGCCGCCATTCGGTAATCTCAACATCATCTCTCGATGCCCTCTCCTTCTTCTCCCGTCCACAACACAGGCTTAACATGTCCAAAACTGATGAGATTTTGTTCAAATCGTGCGCGTCTGGCATTAGAAACCATCGTCCCAGTTTGACGGTCAGGTTTCTCATTCTGTACGAGGTGGAGGCGGGAAGGTCAGACCAAGCGTAACGCCGATGCAAAATGTTATGTTATGTTCACCAACCTGAATCCGTGTAATATTTCAATGTTAGATAACTCAACGAAACCTGAATTAAAAGCCGAAAAACTGACCTCAGAGAAATCTTGTGACTCGGAAGGCTATAGAGGTATTTGTTTCGTTTAAATTCGACTGTGAGATCACATACAAATTAAATTGCTCGCCAATTGCCTTGGTGGCAAAATTTCACAGAAAACGGCCACCGAATCGCCCACGCCTATTCGGATCACAAACGAGAAGTAATCCAGGATCGGTTAGCATCAATAGGAACATCTAGTCGGAGACTATCGTTTCTCAAAAGACTGGACAATATCTTCGCGCAACTGATAGAGTTATGGCATTTTGGAGATAGGGTACAAACCCAGCTCGGGAATCTTCCACCTCAGAAGCCGATGCCTTCGGACCATTTTATCTCATGAACCACCCCCGTTCAAGTGCGAAAATGCCCCTTGAGTTCCAAAATAGAAAGGTACATGGCTGCCCCGCCATTTCCACACCAAAACAGATGTAACTCGGTTTATCTCATATTTCGGCTTTGGTGAATACAGAAGACCCACGTTTTTTTTTTTGCATCGCGAACCTTACATCTCGAGGCCCGCAGCATGAAGAAGGGATTGTGTACCTGCCTTTAATTGATTTCCATTTCGTATTTACTCAGCGGACGTGAGGATTGCGCGTTGGCCGCCGTTATGGGAAACAGGCCGCCGGCCCTTACTGCGGCCATATACGCGATGGTATGGCACTTCGAAGTTCGAGGGCTGCCGTCGCAGGTAGGTAAGGTTCGCGATGCAAAAAAAAAACCGTGGGTCTTCTGTATTCACCAAAGCCGAAATATGAGATAAACCGATTTACATCTGTTTTGGTGTAGAAATGGCGGGGCAGCCATGTACCTTTCTATTTTGGAACTCAAGGGGCATTTTGTTGCTCAAAGGCCCCCCCTACCTTACATAGGGGGGGATGAAATTGAATCCCCCAGGGCCACCAGTACTCCGTACCTATGTACCATCGGGATTCGGGACGCGAGCAGCCAGCAAAAAAATGAAATACAATTACATAAGCGACAGAATCCAAGAAGACATGTATGTAACCGCCACCTTATTTAGGTATGTACTTTTGTATGTACCATCGCTCCACTTATTTTTTGGAATTTCTGGCAAGGTAATTGGTAAATCGTAAATGCACCCATCGCCACTGCTTCCACGTCCCATATCAAGACGCATTTTAATCCCATCAAGACGTATCTTAGGGGTTAGTTAGGGGTCAGTGGTTAGGATTAGGTGTTAAGGTTAGGATTAGGTGTTAGCTAATGGAATTTGCAATGGGACGTGTGTAAAAGAGGTAATCGGTAAATGTACCATATGTAGATGGCGGTTACACCCTGGCAGTTACAGTCTATAGCCCCTCCCCACGGGCCACGCGGATCAGACAACACACAACGCGCGAACTGATTTGTGATTTAGCCCAACAGTACTTAAAGCTCAGCTGCTGCCGTCTGCCATACGGGCTTTCGCGACTCACCACATATAAAACCCGTACCCCGATACCTACTTCTATTCACCAGGACGGATTTCATACTCGGTTTTCTTATTCCAACTATCTCACTCTGCGCATTCAATATGACTGGACGTAAGCTAGATTGTCCTTAAGCATACAGCACATAGTGAGGCGCTGACAAGAAAAAAAAAGGTGGCAAGGGCGGCAAGGGCCTCGGCAAGGGTGGTGCCAAGCGTCATCGCAAGATTCTTCGTGACAATATCCAGGGTATCACCAAGCCCGCTATCCGCCGACTGGCTCGCCGAGGTGGCGTGAAGCGTATATCTGCCATGATATACGAAGAGACTCGCACAGTACTGAAGACCTTTCTGGAAGGGGTTATTCGCGACGCCGTCACATATACCGAGCACGCCAAACGCAAGACAGTCACGTCCCTCGATGTCGTGTACGCACTAAAACGCCAAGGACGCACATTATATGGATTTGGTGGATAGGCGGATCCGCCGCATGCCCACATCGCGGTCATTTTTTCTGGGTGATAAGATGGACAGAGAACAGACTCTCGGCTCACAGATAGAAGACAAGAGATGAACGACTGATAGATCTGACAAGATATCCCATACTAGAAAGAGAAGATAGAACGAGACTCAATCTACTACCAGAAAGCAGGAACTAAGTCCTCAAAACACTCCCCCTCCTTTCCTATCCTCAATGGGCTCCCTCCACCCTTTTAACCAAATGCCCAAGCTGGCCTCCGATGTGTTGAACTTCGGATGTCCCATGCGATCTCTCCAGATGCCAAGCATGCAAATCCAGGCTGACACGACAACTCCACAGGAAGCGTCCCTCGATCACAACAGGTGTCTCAACAAGTCGCAACAACATCTCGAAAGGAAAATGTGAGGGAGTGATGACAAATAGCAGAGCTGCGGGCTGATAGGTCGTTGACTGAAAACGGGGCAAGGAACGACAGTTCCGGCAAGGCTTTTTCCGCCGGCTGGGGGACCACCAACGCCACTGTAATGTTTATATGTATGTAACTGAACCGATTCCGAGCCCCCTATGAGGTACCCTATCTTGGGTACCTAATAAGGTGACTCTGCGATAAGAAAAGAGAAGGAGAATAGTGGATCACATAGTGCCAGTATCGAAGACGTGACACTGTACTACTGGACACCAAGAAAGGAGAGAGTCAAAGAGACTCAGAAAATATGAGAAGAAGACATGACTGGAATTCGGCTGAAGACGTAGTGAAAAGCAGTGAAGAACACGGTGCCTAGGCTAATAATAAGAGGGGAAAGATGAAGAGTTTATTATACACGAAGCCATCGAGGATGGAAGAACAAACAGCCTTGCAGTGATAAACCCTCGGGAGAACTGTTGGTTTTGATAGACTCCGGATCCTCCAGTAAAAATTGTCGATGAGATGCAAGGGTTTCTCGATACACCCCCTAGCCAACAAGGTAGGTAGAAGAAGGGGAAAGCCCAGGAAACCTGAGGACGCTGCCATGTATGTAGTAGGTAGGTATCGTCAGAGGCTCAGACATAGCCAAAAGTCCTCTATACGCCCTGTTGGCTAGGGTGTGTAGGTATCGCAGCCTCGCAGGGTACATGAAACGCTTCCACGTCCAAATCGTGTTGCGTTGGAGGCGTAGGTATTTCCATAGGTAGGTGCTGTCACGACTGATCACAGCGGGCACAGGATACGGACGAGTGAAGCTCTGTAAACGAAGAGAGTACTCCGTAGACTACCTAGAGAAAAGGAAAGAAGAGCAAAAAGGGGTGCGGCAGGCGTTGAGCCCTAGTTACTCCGCAGGCTGCACCGAATCTGCAGCAGTCACGTGACGTGGCTGAGGGGCGCTGGTGGCAGCCGGTCCTCACAGCCTACAGGTGTACCTACTCCCATGACCAAGTGCCAGATGATCACGTGCTGATGACTAAGACTGCTGAATGGGGACAACACTAATCAATAAGAGTGTGAAGGACGCTTCTTCCCCTACAATGTTCGAAGTCGCATAAAGAGGATAGTAGATTCATTATGGCCGTCAGCCTGTTGAATGCCGCTCATCACGCCTCAGACGAGGAGGCACGAGCCGAGGTCGACGTTTTGAATTCCCGCCTCGACAAGACAACCCAGCTCACAAAGAAAATACAAGCCAGTTTGGAGAAACTGGAGGCCTCGGGCCAAAGCGTACGCGATGTTGCAGGACCTATCAGCGGCGAGACTAGGCGCCTGCAGCTTCTTGGAAACAGTAAGCCTTGCCACAATGCTTTCTCGCCTTTGGTGCTCGCGGGTTGACTTTGCACAGACGTCATATCCGTTCTCGCTGCCATCGACCGTTTGCGTAAACCCGCCGATAGCAAAGATAGCGAGGAACAGATCATTCGTGCTGGTCCAGAAAAGGCCGGCTTATCGAGCTACTTGGGCTCGCTGAAGAGGCTAAACAGGTCGTACGCCGACATGCAAGCATCGAACTTAAGAGCTAATCAGCATACAATGAGCGATCTTATTCGGCTAATGCAATCGGGCAGCGCCCAGCTGGAGATTTACTTTGACAAACTATTGCGCGGAGAAACACCTCGCTCCATCGAACCACTTCATTACATCACCAAAGAAAAACCCTTCCCGGTTCTTCCGCAAGACAAAATCGCGCGTCTGGGCCTCGTGTATGCATATTTTGCAGGTGTACAACAAGCAGATGAATCTGCTGCCTCAAAGATTTTTGCCGAAATTCGGGGTCCATACCTCTCTTCGTCGCTAGCCAACCTGGCGGCGGCAAGCGTCAATACAGCCAAGAAGAAGAATACCGATGCCATTTATAGGGCAGGAACCAACGGTATCAGTACATATGCTCAGGCAATGGAGGCTATCTTTCTGTCGGAATATGACAATATTTGCAGTATTTTCAGACGCGAGGACTGGGGCTCAGTGTTCCAGGCCACTTGTCGAGGAGCCGTGTCTGAGCTCGCACGCACTGTTCGAGAGCTGAATTCGCACATCAAAAGTCATCTGAATACTGATTGTTACTTGGCATATGAAATCATAGAGATCATCTCTGGGCTATCAGTCAGTTTGGATACCAGGACAGGGGAACTGAAAGACTCACTCGCAGCCGCACTGAAGCCTGTACGTGAAACAGCAAAGTCACTGCTCTCGGAGCTCCTTGAAGACACAAGGAAAAAGGCCGCTGCGCTGCAGACGCTCCCTTCCGATGGCGCCTATCCGCCTCTTGTCGTAGAGATGATGCAACGTCTACAAACCATGGTGGAGTTTCTCAGACCTATTTCCAGCATTATGATATCCCTCGGTGACGGTGGTTGGAGATCGAACCTGGGTTCTGTGGGTGGTGGGCCGACTGATGCTATACCCAGCCTCGCGTCATTCGATATTGGCGCTGATGGGAAAGACATATTTGCACATTACTGTATTGACTCGATCGATGCACTACTGGTTGCCCTAGACCAGAAAGCAAAAGTATTGCTGCGAGGGAAATCCGTAGCTGGCGTCTTTATTGCCAACTGTGTCGTTGTTATCGAGCGTGGGATACGAGACTCGGATCTTGGGCCTTTATTGCAGTCGAGATCTGACGTGCTCGATCAGTGGCACAAGAAAGCCACCGCAGCATACACAGACGTATGCAGGGATCTATCAGTATATCTATTTGATACAATTCACACCAATCGTACTCAGAGACCAACCTCGGGTCAGGCTGACTCTGCAACGGTAGTGAAAGGGTTGAGCAGTAAAGACAAAGACAAGATTAAAGAGAAATTTACTCAATTCAACGTAGCATTCGATGATATGGTCGCAAAACATAAGTCATATTGCATGGAGCCAGAAGTGCGGTCAATGTTTGGGAGGGATATTCGTCAGAAGCTGCAGCCGCTTTATGATCGTTTCTGGGACCGATATCATGAAATCGATAAGGGCAAAGGAAAATATGTAAAGTACGACAAGGCGTCTATTGCAGCGGTTTTCCTGAGCTTAGCTTGAAATCCACGTGAAGCACAAAGCACAGGATCTTTCTGTAAAGGACTGGCCTAGTCAATACTTCAAAGTAGCGTCAATAAAGTTTATCTCAATCACGGAGGCAAGGAAGAAGACAGCTTCCGGCTTCTCTCGTGCCTACTTATATATGAGCAGGAGCGATAGCTCTCGCCAAGAGATCCCTGATCTTCTGCCCTTTATCCACGTTGCCGTTGTCCCATTATTCTGATGGCTTTGCTATCGTCCCCTGACAGTGCGTCCCCTGACAGTGATGTCCTTGTTGACCTTTGCCATTGTTCCAAGACCTCGATGACCAAAGTCAACTTCATGCAAGCCTCTAGCGTCGTGGCTCCGATGATGCCATCAGCCGATATTTCTTCCCTCTGTCAAATCCGAGATCGAAGCTGCGAATCCATCACAATTTCGAAGTTCAACTACGCCATGTCGCCGACCTCGAAGCGCTCCGCTGGTCAGAATACGAGTCGCCGCTTCCTCCTATCTTCGTTGGGCCCATTCGTAGTCTATGTTAACGCGGTACTCTCTCGAATATGTTTCGGGAAGACTTCATCTCTCCCTTTAGGCGGCGTTGACTTGTGGAACTATGATTGACGCATTGGCCAAGTTCCATATGGTACTCATACTTCATTTATTCAATTCATTGCTCTATTGCCCACGCATTCTATAAATCGTCACTCGTGCGCGCCGCTAATACACCGCTCCATCGGGCAGGATATCAAGCACTTACGCGAGAGAGGCAATGCGATTACCTCGCTTGTTCGTGAGGTCGAGTCTCAATCTCAACGAAACAAGACATCCTCGGCCACCACGTCAACGCTGAAGAAGAGAGGAAAACGTCAAGAAGGTCATGACACGCAAACGCAACCTGCAGAGATGCAATCAGCAATCTTGAAGCTTGCAGGCACTGTTGAGGCTCTCCAAGAATCACAAAATGCGTCGCAGTTTACCTCACAATATGGATCACAGGCAGCTTTTGTAGGACAGCATCCTCCTTTGCCGCATCACATGAACCACTGCCTTGCACACTCTCACACCTCTTTGGTCATCACAGCATCCTGAATGTCTAGCCAGCCAAAGTACTGGTGGGGGATTCAATTTCATCCCCCCCTACGGGACGCAAAGCAACAAACTGCCCCTTAAGGTCCAAAATAAAAAGGTACATAGCTTCGCCGCCATTTCCACACCAAAACAGATGTACCTCGGTTTATCTCATATTTCGGCTTTTGTGAATACAGAATACCCACGTTTTTTTTTTTGCATCGCGAACCTTACATCTCGAGGCCCGCAGCATGAAGAAGGGCACATTAACAGCCGAGATTGTGTACCTACCTGCGTTTAATTGAATTCCATTTCGTATTTACAATAAAGCTCCTGCATAGACCATTTTAACGTCGCAGTCGATTGCAATTGCTGTGTCAAGGTTGGTATTAAAGTTGGTAGTGTGGCGCGCTGGAAGAAAGCGGGGGAGAGTCGAGACGCGATACATGTACCTACCTGTTCGCGATGCAAAACAAAAAAAACGTGGGTATTCTGTATTCACAAAAGCCGAAATATGAGATAAACCGAGGTACATCTGTTTTGGTGTGGAAATGGCGGCGAAGCTATGTACCTTTTTATTTTGGACCTTAAGAGGCAGTTTGTTGCTTTGCGTCCCGTAGGGGGGGATGAAATTGAATCCCCTACCAGTACTCAAGACATGGCTCCAGGTTCTATAGCTACGTGGCATTATCCGGCGACACAGAGGCCACAATAGGCAATAAGTATAGCTTCAGATAGTCCCTCTGAGCTCTCAGCTCTAGACAAGCAATACAACATCAAATGGTCACCGAGTGCTCACTGTTTTGATTTACTACATTGCTCAATCACAAGGTGTACGTACATGAGGGAAAAAGGTGGATAGAAGAAGAGAACACAAACAACAGAGATCCTCTCAGGATCCTCTCAGGATCCCCACGATACGACGAAGAAAAGGAAACTGCAAAGCAGGCAGCGAAAACGACAATCGACCACGATCCCGGGGAGTAGAAAAGTCTTCGCTGTAGACCTAGTCCGTTTTTTGTTTTTACGTCGTTTATAGCATCAAAAGCAAGCGAGGCAGTACCAAAATTCTATAGGTGGACATAAAGCCAGTTAAGTTAAGAAAGTTAACTGGTTACACATGCGGAGTGAAAGGAACCTTGACGGTCGACGCGTCGGTTTTGTTGGTTTGTTGTTCATCATTTCAAGTTGTTTGTCTGCCGGTCATGATTGGTTGGGTAGGCTCATACAAAATAGGGAAGGGACAGAAAAAAATGTGATCTAATTGTGGCTCTAAGTACTAGTACTGTATACAGTGTAGTGTGTGTGTGTGTGTGTGTGTGTGTTCTGTGTCGTCAAGTACCATGGGTAGATAGAGGTAGAACTCTATTTATGCTATATGCGCATATACGTAGGTTACTCGTTTCAAAAGCGCGATAAGTAAGTGTTGGTGACCCAACCCAACTCATGATTAATTACTACACTACTACTCATGATCAATTAGACTATAGTAATAGTGACAGATAATTAATTGCCAAAGTATTTTATTATTTATTATTCGAGGCCACGTGGTAAACATGATGCGTTTATTGAATGTTTATTTATTTAACAAGTGCTAAATAAAAATCACCTAGGCTTTGGGTAGGTCCCAACTATTATTAAACATTGGCATTGAATGCTTCAAAATGAATGCTTCAAATCACCTTCGCCCTTCTTTGCCTGGCTATAAAGAAACATTGACAATTATTGTTTAAAGGTTGCTTTGAGCAAGACAAGAATAAGTTTTTTTTTTCTCAGACTTTCTTTCATTGAGGAGTTAACCAACTATATGTTTGATAAATAATAAATAAAAACATGGCCACAGCCAACATGTCTGATGATCTGGTAGGGCGCCGAAAACGAGACGAACTAAAAACAACCCTGGCATGATGGCGGCCGACTGACCAAATTTTGGTGCGGAATCGCACTTAATCTTCTGCCATCAGGGGGGTGGGGGCGGTAACGAGCCAGAAAAGATTTTCAATCTGCCGAAAAATAAAAATCATCCAGTCTTGAGAAACAATAAGGCAAGGAGGTAGGCCCACAGCAACAAACAGCACAGCAATGTACCTAATCTAATGTACACATTCACTTGCTCTGCAAACAACAGACAACAGCAAGATGATTGTGCAAAACATCGCAACCATGTATGCCAACCCAACTCTACCCATCGGCTGTCTTGTTGAAAGAATTGCATCACGAGTAAGTAAGAACACGAATGCGCCGGCGACTTAGTCTTGTTTTGATGTGCTAATCTCTCTATGACCAATAGTTGCCAAAGCAAGCAGGTTCAACAAATCAGGTGTTCGAGGAGGACGGGGTTCTTCAGATCACGAGAGATACATTGGTAGACTTAAGCAAGAAAAGTGTTCATCTTGTTCTTCAATCTCTCTTCGGGCTGCTTGAAGATTTGGTACGTCCATTTGCCCGCGTTGCCGTACACCCGCCTCACATACTAGAGGCAGAGTTGTATATCTTGTCACTTGTAGCAGCTAGCTGCAAAGCCAGTCGGCAGTATGACGTTCACGAACACGGGGGAAGCCAAGTTCTTCCTGTTCCGCTGGATCCGCTACTTGTGAAACGCATGCTGCAAACACTCAGCCAACTTCTGGAGCCCATTACAGACGATTACATACTGCCAGCACAAACGCTCCTGGGCCAATTACCGGATTCTGACGTTCGTATCCAACGATGTGATTGTACATCGGATAAAAATCACACCAAAGGATTCAACGAGACACATTGTGTTGGAAAATACCTCGTTGAGCTTGACGCCTACATAAAAACCACGATTGAGTTCATATCAGCATCGAACTGGTGTGCCGCATTCGAACATGTTAAAAATACCATCCATAGTACCAGGACTACGCCTTTCCTGGGTGATGAAACTGAACACGATCGTCGACCGGAAGGCGAGGCTACGGCTCTTGCCACTTTCAGGCTTCTTTCCTTCTATTGGGTTGACAGGTCAAAGCTTGGGCTTATCATTCACGAAATATGCTCCAGTTATCTACATTTTCGTAAGCCCTATCAGTCTACGATAGCTGTAGTACTCCCACTACTTGTCACTCGGTGGATTGATCGCTGTCCCCATGAATTTGTCCAACTGCATTCTGACTATGAAAAATTGGATGGCGGCGTCGACACCTTGTTTGACATGACTCATACGGGGGTAGATAATGGCCGACGCAAAGCTGTCTTATATCCTATGCAGATCAATCTTCTCTTGCTACTTCCTGGTGTATTCGAAGTGGCAAGCAATTTGCGAGAGGCCAAAAGCAACAATCTTATCAAGAAGGTGTCCTTCTTAAATGGCGTAAGGAAAGCTCTTCGGAATGGAAATGAACGAGCTGCTTACTGTCTGGTGGCTTTGCTGCGTGCTGCTCGACATTTCGAGGCCGGCAGTGATTCCGCCCTAGTCAGCTATGCCATGGATATACACGATGAAATAAGAGACTCCGTCTTCTGTCTTTCGCCTGCTGCCAGTCCTACCCTGAACTTGGATCAGGATATGGTCACAGCAGCATTCGTTAGCCTCGCACATCTGGATCCGAAAGGCGGCGTGGAAACGCTGACTAACTGTTGTGTTTCTCCAAATGCACTAAATGCTTACAAAATTGCTGTCATCCAAGCATGTTCGTATTTTGCGGGGCAATCGCGAACAGGAACATATGCTGAACTCCATGACCATGCATTGTCCTTCATTCAGTCTGAATTTGAAGTATGGCCTTCCGATATCGTTTCCATAGCATCCTTATACTAACGCAAACCACCATGTAGTCGGAGTGTACGAAGTCTTCGAAGTTTAACACTGACCTCTCGCCATTGGTCGAGCATAAAGTTATAGAGATTCTGCGATACTTAGAATCGTCGGCACCTTTGTCCCGCGCAACGCTGGGCCAAGATTCAAGCGACTCGTTATTAGAGCCGTTTCTTTTTTGTATCATCTCCCGCAATTCAAATATTTGTAGACTTGCAACAAGGGTTGCCAGGAAGCTTTTCGCCGATGAAAGTCTCGCATCGGAAATGATCGATCAACCTGAACTCATCCCTAACACTCGGAAACGGATTTGGGACCAGATGTAAGAACACCAAGATCAGTATGCATGAGTCATGTGAATTCACGCTTAAAAAGGTGGCAGCTCATCAGTTCTGCCTGACTTATGCGCAGACGTGAGAAATGATCTCAGCATGGTCACAATTACACGCCTACGAGAATTTCTGAGTGCTGGATCTACGTTATGCAACGGCATACCTGTTCGTTAGCGACTTTAACCCTTCCGCTTCAGATAGCTGTGTTGACCTCATCCAGGCTCTATCGAATATCCCTGCAGATGCCAGTGCTGCTGCGCAGGAAGCTTTCTTGAAGCTCGAGTCGACGTTATTGGTGTCTTTATGTTCCCCTGTGGTATCAGTTTGCCAGGCTGCAACCGCTTGTGTGGGTCTCATAGTTGGAGATTGTGCTCGTGCTGGCGTATACAGTGATACGGCGAATTTCCTCTCCTCTATTCACCGTAACAACCTGGTTTACCAGGAGCTCTCATCATATACGTTCGAGTCCACAAGTCCTGTCGCTTTTCAAAGGAGATTACGGAGTCTGCTCAGGCAGATGCGTATCCCAACGAGAGGCATTTTGGATGCCTGGAAATTTGTGTTCGAAAGATGGATGCATCTATTGAAGGACGTGTCCATAGCGACAGCCGAAAGCTTTGATGACGCGTTGTTCTCCCAATGGCGCAACCTCTTGGGGTTTCTGGTCTCCTCAGGTGGCATATGTACACACGGTTATGCCACTCGGATAGATGACGCATTCGAAGAATTACAGTGGATAGACAGACTGTTTGCGGAGCAACATGAGGAACCATTGCTGACTCGTTTTCTTAGACTTTCCGTCCAACATCTCGGATGTCAAAACTCCGAAGTTCGTGAGGCGATGAGGGAGGTCTTATCGACTGAGGTGTCTTCGATGCTCCATCCTGCACTATTCCATGCTCTAGAATCGGAGCTTGAGGTGCTGCTTGCCGGAGCTCACGTATTAGTGGACCAGAATCAAGAAAGGGAACTCATATTCGCCGACCAAGCCGCCTCCTTGTTGAAGACGATGGTGGAAAAGCTAGAGAGCCCAATCGATTTCGGCTCTGTTTCTTCGGTACACCTAGCAGCGCTTACGCTTAGCTTCGCCAAGTTTGTAGACGGTGCACCAGATAGTATTACGGCACTGCGCTTGAGGATCAAGATTAGTCACCTATGTGAGGCTGTTCTGCAAAGGAAGGACCACTTGAATTTACGTGACGACGTCAGTATCCGTAATCAGCTCTTGGAACACATATTTGACTGGGTATCGCGACCCTTCGCCCCTGAACAAGACCGGCACTCCAATACAGCTAGTCGACTGGAAGAGTTTTACCGCGTTCAAAAAGATCTTGATAAAGCCTGCCTGATAGCACTCGCGGACGTTACTTTGCGACTTCCACTGCAACCAATTGATAACCAAACAGGTGCCGGAACGAGTGAGCTGAAGTCACAAATGTTTCACATGTATTTCAACCGTTTCTTATCGCTTTTGAAACACGAGACGCAGGAAAGCAATGACAGGGGTCTGCCGTACAATGGTATAAGTCGTGACGAGACTATCTCTAATGCGGATCTGGTCATTAAAATCCTGTCTAACCTTCTCAGTGCTAATATTGACGTTGGCTTAAAACATTCATTAAATATCGGCTATCATGAGAATGCTGAGATTAGGGCCGCCTTTGTCCGAGTTCTTTGCAACACTCTCAATAAAGGAACGGAGTTCAACTCATTAACAGACTCGGCTGTCAGTGAGAAATATACACAGCTGCTTCATGTACGTTTCAGCAACGATCCCTCATAAGGCATACTTAAGCTAACAAGAATACACACGAAGCTACTAACAACCGATCTCTCAATTTCAGTCTCTATCAGCTTAATTTGTCCTGCCTCTGAAGTTGACGAACTTACTATCTGCCTCCTTACAGTATTTGAACAGCGTGGTCTAATTTTCAACCTTTTCGAGGCATTGATTCGTCACGAAATAGAGCAGACAGGTAAATCTTACTACGCCGACTATTTAACCAAGTTGTTGACGTGCAATTAGAGAATGAGAGTCAAATACTTCGTAGAACTTGTGTCGCGACCAAATTACTATCCACATATGCAAAGTGGAAAGGGGCTTACTACTTGAAAACGACACTGCAGAAAGTCTTAGAGAGACTGATGTTGACTTCTAGAGATTTGGATCTCGAGCTGGATCCAGCCAGGGTAGACGATCCAAAAGAGTTGCAGAAAAACGCAGCCCAACTTCAAATTGTTGCCAAAGTTTTCATGGAAGACATATGTGCGTCAGTTGCGAATGTTCCGAGCTCCTTTCGAAGGATCTGCAACATTGTATGTTATCGCCTCTTTGTTTGCAATGACGTAAAGTACGTCTTATGAAACTAACGTCGAGTAATATGAAGATTTCAGAAGCTGTACTTCCCCGCTTTCCCAATGCCAAATATACCGCAGTCGGGGCATTCGTATTCTTACGATTCTTTTGCCCTGCAATTGTGGCTCCGGAGACTGATCATCTCGTCTCAGCTTCTCCCACTAAGGAGATGCGACGCGGGCTGCTGCTTATCGCGAAGATTATCCAAAATCTCGCCAACAATGTTCTTTTCGGAACCAAGGAACCCTATATGTTCCCGCTTAATCCCTTCCTAGTTCAAAACATTCATGTCGTTACAGGATTCTTGAGGGAAATATCTGTGAGCACTGCGTGAGAGTGAAGACGCAATTCGCAAGTGTAGCATCTGACAAGAAATGCCGCCAGGTGTCTCTGCAGCAGGATGTCGAGACTCCTACAAAGCCAGACACGATTGATCTAGGCTCCTGTGTATCGCTGCATCGATTTTTCTACGAACACTGGGATCACCTGCGGCAAACGCTTGTCTCTCTAGAGAAGAAAGAACATCGCGTATCTGGAGAGTTGGCTCGCTCAACACCGCCAAGTTTAGAGCGTCTTAGACGTCTCATTACTGATCTCGGACCTCCACCGCTTGCAATTTCCTGGAACCGCCCACAGATAAGCTTAAACTCACCTCCGCTATATTCAAGATTTCAAAATTTCATGCTTCGTAATGCATCTCGAAGCGGAGAATCATTCGTGACCTCACGCGCGGTTTACGACGGGGGAGAAAGCAAGGCATGTAGTCCCTTAAGATGCACCATCATATTTCGCTAAGCAGATATTAGGATGGTCTTTCGATTGTCTGCGTTATACTAAGAAACATCGAAAACGAACCCATAGATTACGAGATGCTGTTATATTGCTACTTGAAGGTAAGCTTGGCTGCTTGATAGATCACGATTATGCCTGCATTGTTTTCTCTTCCATGTCCTCCAAATTTCAGTCAGCGCAAGTCCTAAGTCAGACCCAGATTGCAAGTCGGCTGTGGCATCAGCCCTTTGGCCTATTGATTGACGCGACCTGCTACAATGGACGTATTGAGCCAGCAGATGACTTCTTCTCGAAGCTAGAAGTTTTAACCCCATCCGAGCTGGCTCGAAATCTATCACGGATATACATCTATAACATGAACAGCGCATTTAAGTAAGTCACTTTAGTCGAACTTTGAAGTCATTCATCTAGTGACCATTTAGACGATGTTTTCGGAGGCTTCTTCGTAATTCTACTCGCGATGACTCTAGTGTCTTCCACCCTAAAAACGTTGAGTATCACCTTTTTGGCAGCCTATCGGACCTCCAAATTCCTTTCTATCTAAACCAGCTTCACCTTCCACAAGAGACCATAAGTGTGGTTACAGAGACCCGCTTTATGTTTGAATCAATTACGAGGCTGTCAAAATCTAAAGGAGAAGTCGACGTGGTAATTAAAATCGGCAATCAATTCGTTCAAATAACAACAGTCAAGAAGCAAGAAGTGCTCTCAGGCTTTCGCATAAGCAGCATCATCAATGATATATTTCGTCTAAGTGACGTAGATGAGGCAACGACGATCGCAGCATTCCAAGCGGGTAATGACTCCAGTTTTGGGTTGCGCGCCGATGGTGGTAGAACTATCATGTTCTTCAGTAGCCCACAGCGCGCAGATATTCTTCAAACCATTCGAGGAGCGAAGGCCAAGTTAGGCAAGGATAATCGGGTTCCTAGGCCAGCGGAAAGGCTTGTACGACCCCAGGATGTCCCAGGCACCATGCTCAACCTGGCTCTCACCAATCTGTCTAGCCCTTATCATGTCCTGAGGTTGGCTTCCTATAATCTACTTGGCGCACTCTGTCGATCATTTGACTTCAGTTCTGTCAAAAGGCTCGTTTGTAATGAAGGTCAGTTAAAAACAAACTGCTGTTTTACCACTTAAGCGCACAAGGTTTACTCACAAGGGTCCTGCAGACTTGGCAATACCACTTGACCCAACTCGGTTCATCGTCAGCATCAGCCGAGACCTTGCCCTGGCCGAGCCTCAAATTACATCGGACTTTCTAGCTGAATTTTTTGTCAGCTGGGAAAGCATTCCGGAAGAACAAAAACCTCTCAGCTTGGAATATGTGGCTCCTTGGCTCTCCGGTTTACGCTCAACTGTGCTGGTAGCAGATATTGATGGAGAAAAGGGCAGAGAAAAGGTGGCATCTTTCTTGAGAAAGTTAATAGAGGTTGCTGTTCTAGACCCAAGCCTTACCTTTGTCCTTGAACAATATATATGGCCCTCTATCTCTCAGGATGAGCCCTTACTCGACATATTTGTTGATGAACTGATCAAGATTGCTCTCGGCTATAGCACTCAGCCAGACACGCTGGAAGTTCTGTCATCGGTCATGACCGGACTTGGAACTATCACGTTACGAGCAAGAATTATTTGCCGCCTTCGCAAAGCTCTCAATAGATCGTCATTGCGCCCTACCAGGCAACTGCCAGATAATATGGTATGGGAGGAAGTACAAGTTTTACTACGGTTTTGCTTGGCATTGTCCTTCGACAATCGAGTTCAAGCTCAAATGTTTTTGCCGGAAGTCTTCCATCTTATAACCATGCTTGCCAACTGGAAGGGGGGTGAAGTCGGATCCCTTGTTTACAAACTTCTCATTAACTCAGTACACGCCATATGCGCCTCCTTCAGTCTAGACGACTTGAGAGCACTACGCCTCCGATCAATCATGGACATCTTCGCCAATTCAAGACGCGAAATTTTTGCACCACCGCCATCTCTTGCCAGTGAAGGTGCGTCTGCATCCACCATTCAAGAGTCGAATCTCGCCTTGATAACAACAGAGAAGTTGATGGATATACTTTATGAGGTTTGTTCAATTGCAGCTCCATCTGTGGATGTTGCAAATGCCTGGCGTGCTCGATGGATGAGCCTCGTCGCGAGCACTGCCTTCCAGAATAATCCGGCAATCCAGCCTAGAGCCTTTACGGTTTTGGGGTATTTAGCCAAGGAAGAGGTAGACGATGATCTGTTGTATCAAGTCTTGGTCGCTCTTCGAAACAGTGTCCGCCAATGTGGCGAGGACAGAAATAGCGAAATGCTTCTTTCTATTATCACATCTCTGACCAGCTTAATGCCGAAATTGCCATCTGCTTCGAGATATGGTTTCCAGCTTTTTTGGTTAGCTATATATCTATTGCGTCTTGTGCCCGCAAATCTCTTTGACTTCACAGCGCAGTTTCTCGACGCCGTATTGAAACACATTGGCTCAATCGGCAATGTCAAGGGCGACAGAATGATCGTCTTGCTCCTACAGAGTCGAACGCAGCTAGAAGAGGCCGTGTTGCCATTGGACAACGCATATGGCATTCATTTCGAGCACGATACGTTCCACTTTGCCGTGTGCGCATGCCTCGTGCGAGGTCTCACGGACACAGTCACCAGGTCCAGTATAAAACAGGCTCTACTGACCCTGGGGATGATATTCCGCTCCGCAATGCCTTTAAGCAAGGGCCCAGAACACACTGTCTTCCAATCTCCCTACTTGGCTCTTTTGTTGGCCTTTGGAATGACTGAGGATGATCTGATTGACAGCGTATGGTGGCACGACCTCAAACCCAGAGGCTTTCCCAATTATTCTGGCCTCAGGAGTGTACAGGGCATCGAGGAAATGCCAGATAAAGACCTTTTTCTCCTTTCAGTGATTGAGCTCGTTGGGTTCCACTATCTTGATGATGCCGGCCAAGCACGCAGCCTCCACTGGCTCATTGTCTTGGCTCAAGCGAGATCAAGTGTTTTTACAAGCCTGTAAGTATCTTGCCACGATGATTGGCTCTTCGCTGCTAACATCACGAGGAATGCAGTTGTGGCGCCTTGCCATCGATTATCGATGATGTTTTGCTACACAGTCAAGACACAAGAGCATTAGAAGCTGCACATGCCCTACTGCGTACAATCTCGGCTGAACAGAGGTACTGCGAAGACTTAGGCTCTCTGCGTTCATTTTTGGACCCTTTGGATGAGATCGGCTTTGGTGGGCTGTGGAGGGAATTCGGTCACTTGTCTTCAGAGGCTGTCACGATAGATTGCTTCGAGCTTACACAAAAGCTAATTGAGGTAAGTTAAAGCCACAGTCGAGGAACTTTTTTTTTGTGATAACTGAGCCTAGGCCTGTAGCTTATAATCGTGTGACATGAACGAAAGAGTACTACTGTCTGTAAACCAAAGAATGTCTATTCGAATGGTTTCCAAATTTGCCACCGCTTTTTCCAATTCTGCCCCCAGCCGGTCACCAATTTCTTTGTGGGTACTCCTTCCTGCACATTCTTTATCTCGCGGCTCTGAGCTTGAGTAGTGATATCTGCTGCAGCTGCTGCGCTGCAACGACGAGAAAAGTAGCATTTTGCAGCTACATACATACATAGCGTGAAGCCAAATGAGCAGTCACCAAGCGGGGAAGTGCGTCGACAAGTGCCCAAAGATTCAAAGGCACTTGATCGCCGCAATCGCAACAGAGTACGATGTGCATTGCGGTGCGCTGCCCGTGAATCTCGCGAAAAACTTGCTGCAGGACTGGCAAAAATTAACCTGTTGTGGTGGTCCCAATACTATGAAGATGTATGATAATGATATACAGCTCGTCGAAGATATTGAAATGCACGGAGGGGGTCGAGCCATCGATTTGACCTCCTTCAAGGGTGCTCTTCAAGAGCTGCGCCGTAGATAATGAGATGAGTGTTGTCAGAATGCTCGAGATATGTACCACCATGGCGCGACTGAAGCGTGAGGGCTTAAAGCGATTATTTGCTGATGTTGTTGACCAATCACGGGGCAGAACTGCATCGTCGCTGCCACGTTGATGATATTGAGATTGAGACCGCCCGAGGTAGTAACCGTGCCAGCCCTACTATTAATGGCGTGGCAGGAGTATGATGCTTTCCCCAGGGTCAGGTATGCCATTTGTACACTCGGATCAGTAACTTATCGGGGTTGCGAATACGCTCGGATGAGAAGAAGACTGGTCCGTGATGTGACGGACGCTGCACAGGTCGCGTATTGTCTTAGAAGGCCTATGGGCGATGCCCAACGCCATTAGAAATCCGCTCGGGATCTCTTCGCACCAGAAGGGTTTGATTCGTACGCAGACACTCTGAGCATTCTGGATCCGATCTGTATTGATTGGATGAGAAGACAATGGCTCACCAGAGGTTTCAGAACTCAGAACCTGAGGAAGACAGACTAGCGCAGGGATCCCGACCTTTTCGAAATTTGCCAATGCGTTGGGCATACCGCGGGAGTCTTGGGAGGATCTGGTCTTCCTCAAGTAACCGCTGGAGTAGAGGAGGCAGCTGTCCGACCACACATGTGGACGAGCGCGCCGGACAGCTCTTGGACCGGGCAAACGGGTATGAACCCTAGGCGGCCAAGAAGGAGAAGCCATGAGAAGAAGAAGCCATGCCGCGGGAAGCGGCCCGTCAATCCAGAGCCGAGCACGGGATTACGCTTGCTACCGTCCGAACAGCAGAAGCTTATGGGGGAGGCTGCGAGCTTCAAATGCAAGAAGAGGTATCTCGCTTGAGATTTTCCGAAGAAGCGGACCGGGCCGAGCGCTGTGAGACATCAGTGACGCCGAGAGGGCGGAGAAGCTCTCGGATATATTCAGAAAAGTAGGTAGGAGGCTAGCGAAACAAAACTCCCTTCCCAAGCAAGTGTACGTATAGTGCGGGTATGGCAGTCATAAACTTGAGAAAACTATTAGGAGGCCCGCAGTCCCTAGCAAACCTCATTTTATACTTCAATGGATATGATTGAGCCACTGCACTGATTGGCATGGGAGTGGGAGGCAATGCCTTTGTGAACCCTCGCATCGCAAAGTTGCTCAAACACTACTCGTGCCACAGCCCCACACTACTTTTTGATTTCGATTTCGAATGCTCTCACCATCGTAGTGGCACGAGTAGGAGGTATGTAGGTACATACATACATCTCAAGGACACCTTCGGAGAAATAATGGAGAAGACGCCCGAATCGTGGAGTTGGTCGACTGGCTGGCCCCAGGCCGCGTCAGAACCTGATCATCGACCACCGACGACAGATCCGATGCCAGACGTTACAATTACACACTGGCATCAGAGACGTGAAACTGGGGCTCAAGTGGTTAGAAAAACATATCTCTGGATCTAAAGACAAGGCGATCATATGGTTGCCCGAGCGCCCGGCATGAGGGAATCAGCATGGGGACGATTCATATTGTGGACGCCTGAGGCCCTGTCGGAACCTCGGAAGGCAAATCCTACCCATCAAAGGGATGCGTAGAGGAGGTACGAGACGGTAAAACGGAAGGCCGAGAGGAGACGAAATGGCAAATGGAAGTGGGTTGGGATTGAACGACCAGAGGTCGTCGCACCAGCGTTCAAAGGGAAACGAACGCGGAGGAGACCACCAAAGGTATCGATGGCTATTGTTGGAGCCGATGGGTACTTACACTCAGCAAATCAGGGGACTACGTGGATTGTGCATTCTCCAATTTGGAGTTATGCGTTCATATTCGAAAGGAAAAGCGACGTCATGAACATTCGTTATGGTGGAATGGTATAAGGATCAGGACGAATTAGGCAGAGTCCAGATGGTCAGGTAGAAGCTTCCAAAAGTATACTGGGACGATGCGAACGTATTCAGCAGAATAGGCGCTGACCAGCTACCGCCGTGAAGACCGAAACTCGACCACAAGATCCGGATCGCGAAGGCACACTCGAAGTAGGAGCTCACGTCCGCGCCCTTGTATGGCCACTTGTTGACGGAGTTGGAGACCATTTGGAGATACCTGACGGACTCACGGAGAAGTGAACAAGAAGTTCATTGCTCCGATAAGGTCGGATGCGCGGCGCCAGCATTGTTCGTAAACAGAGCGGATGGAACGGAACCCCGTGATTCTATGTGAAATTGAAATACCATGAGTTGAACGCAATATCGGAACGGGATCGATATCCGCAGTGTCTGATTGCGAAGATCATGAGAACGTTAAATCAAGCCAATATTTACACCGGGTTCGGAAGAATCTCACGACCTTTCGCAGGAGGTACGGCCCACAGGCCGTTCTGGCCCACGACGTACCAGAGCTTCATAAACCAGGTGTTGGGGGACTTGTTAGACATGACGTGCACGCATACATGGACCGTTGACAACATCCTTTTTTTTCCTGATGGATCCGAGAGATCACGTCCGCGGCCCGACACGTGCGGGAATTGCTGAAGGGGCTAAGAACACAAGGGGCCGGATATCAAGAAGTGCGAGTTAACTGTCAGACAAAAATTTGGGTTCCATATCATCCACGAAGAAAACCTGCACTCATCCGGCTGAGGTTCACGCGGTCCAGAGCGAGACGAGTCAAGGTCATTTTTGGAGTTCTGCGCGGTGTAACGAAACTTCTTCGGAATGTTCGGATGATATGGTCAGATTACCCGACGAGAACGTGAAATCGGAATGGACGCTGGCTTGTGAGAAAGCGATGGCCACGACATCATGAACTACCTACTCAGATCGGGAAACCCAATTGGAAGCGGATGCATCGGAGGGAGTACATAGTGCCGCAAATTCTGTCCCAGAAGGTCAACGCTGAGTGGCACCTACCTAGTCGCATATTTTTAAATAGTTCGTATAACTTTTTGCTATGTATATACATATTGGAATACATCACCATGCCCCGACTGAGAACTCCGGCTGACATACCTATTATAACGATTGGAAAAGGGGTTTGTATGCATCAGGCTAAGACTATGTGAGGCCTTTCGCAAGAGACCAGAAGTTGTCCATTCTCACTCGAGCAAGTATGTCTCTGGCTTCGGCATCAGTCTCGCACACCTTAGTGCTCCACTTTCGGAACGCCCTTGCCTTTTGTTCGCCTTCGAATACTAAAGTGCATCGATTTTGTGACATGTCTTTGAGTACTCCGTCTGAATTCTCTGCCTTAAGCCACTCCTTATCCGGTTCACTGCCGTTCTCTCGATTTCGAGGGGGGGAATTTTCAGTCCAGTCAATGCGGTTGAGCATTAGTTTCTTGTACTTGGTAATGCTCCAGGAGCCACCTTCAACAATCACTAGATTAAACTTCGGGTGCATTATGCATGTGCCTGATAAAGCCATTTGAGCAGCATTGACCCCGACCCTGTAACGATGCTGCCCATTTGCTAAACTTGAAATTTTGAGAACGAGGGTACGTATACCCTTTTCTGCGTCTTTCTGCTGATTCTTGGCCAATTTTTCGGTCTTCTGGTCTTTAGATAGTTTTCGTGCCTCGTTATTCTGAACGTGATTCTGGTGTCTTTGTGCAATTTCGCGGTTGACTCTGGCCTCGACAGCTGTGGGGTCTTTTACGGCAACTAAAAAAAAGTTAAAAAAAAAAGGCCATCACAACTGCGAGGAATACAGAAGAACTTGCCATCGCCCAAGACTCGCATCAAATTCCCTTTCTTGACCTTTGGAGGAGGTGCTGGGACCAATCCCAATCGAATCTTGGCTTGCATCTCCTTCAAGTCTGCCATGCGGCGTTGACGTCTTATTTTTGCCTGTTCTTTGGATGTCAAGAACATTGGCTTTGCTTCAGGTATATGCCGGTCTTGCGGGGGCGCTAGTGCAACAGGATGCTGAATGTACTCGGTGATGATACCTTCAGGACCAGCAAGCTTCAATTCATTTGCAGTTTCGATCCTTCCGTAATTTGTACCGTACACTAATCCCTCATCCCACCATTCGATATTGGGCGGTGAGTCAATCACGAAATTCTTCTCAACATCTAGATCTTCATTTATGCCCGCCTTTCTGGTTTGCATCGCTATTCGCTTCTTCATAGCCTCGAGTGCAGCTTGTCGGCGGATAGCATTCGCCTGTTGAATATATTTGCCCTTTTGATGAAAAACCAAAGGTCTAGATTCTCGATGTCTGCTTCCAATACTAAGAACGAGTCCCTTTTCGTCGATATAAGGATTGCGCGACTCAAAGCTCTCTCGTGTGCATTCGAGACCTCGAGACCTGGTTGCTATCGAGGTGTGAAACATCCGAGTTGCATCTTGGTGAGCTAGCAGTTGAGCACGTTCAGAGGATTCCCGTCCATTTTTCAAAGTGATGTTCTGAGAACTCGATTCCGCGAACGCAGGGCTGGGAAGTCCTTTGTCCTTACTTGCGCCTGTAGCCGCAGCCACGCGAGCTTTAAGAGCTGCCATTCGATCCGGCCCTGACTCTGGCCTCTGGGTGCGTGTTGTTGATGCATCTCGGCGCACCGCAATGCTTGATGAGTCGCGGCTATCCATTCGCCGATGGCAAAAGTTTCGTCGAGGAAGGAAGGGGGATTCTAGCTTTACAGTAGGAGGGGATGACAGTACGAAGATTGACCAGAATTTCCATCCATTTTGCCGTAGGGAGTACCTATGTATGTGGTTGCCATCGCCACTCACGTGATATTTGCGCACTCCGTAGGGTCGGGAACCAATTCAAAATGGGACGTCGCTGAACTCAGCTAGGTACCTAGGCGGTTTACTTCTCCTCACCATCGAAAGCACTCACCATCGCGCGCACGGACCACCAAAGGCCGATACCGGCAATGCACACGTGACTCCACAACTAGCCTTTCCACAACAAG
>SRQG01000374.1:0-27118 GCA_018360325.1 Claviceps aff. humidiphila group G2b | reverse complement strand
TGAGTGCGAACTTGCGAAGCTGAATGCACACGCGAGAAGCAGTATGGAAATCCGTTTGGAAGTGGACGCGACGCCGAGCAGAGAATCGACTGAAGTACCTCTACACCCAAAATGAAAAGTGGAGCCTCGTCCATTTTGGGACGACCATTTTTTGTGGTGGTTTTTAAAAAGCCATGTGGTGGTTTTGGCCACTCGGTTGGCGGCAATCCGGGCCACCGGCCCACCGTGCCTCATCCCGTGAGTCCCATCTCGGCAATGCGCACGGTAATAGGTACATAAGCTTGAGAAGTTGAGCCGTTACATGTCTCAGTGCAGACTCCAGAGTATGCAACATGGAATTGACCGTTACGTCACTGCGCTTCATTGCACTCTTTACGACATCTTGAGCCAGAATATAACTATTATTCGTTGAGATGCCGGCATCTGTATTAATTTAAAGAGTTAATTGAGAAAAAAAGACAAAAAATCATGCCTGCGCCCCCTGCCGTTTTTTGTGGCGTACCTAGCTGCGCCATCACCACCCATACTTCTCGCAATGCAACTCAATGCTAGGCCCATCCCACCGAATGCAGTCCGCTGTTGTCTCTCTCATCACATCCATCAGCTTGCCCGGACCACATCCCGCAATGAGAATACTCTCTTGCGCCGCTGCCTCTCCTACGACTTCTCGAATCAATCCAGGTATGTCTGGTCTTTGATATTCAATCAGCACCTTCTTCCCGTCGATTGAGGGATCCGCATCGGCCCCTAGTGTGGATTCGCCGTCGGACGGAGGCGACGACTTCTCCAAGTCGATCGACGAGTCCGAACTCGCAGCGTGGAGATGTTGCCTCCTCTCGTAATCGTCTCCTGCAAAGCCCCTGGGACCTGTCTTTTCCTCATCCTCATTCTGCAATGTAGTGCCGGAATGCAAAGGTGGTAGAGGTGGCGGTGGCGGACTGGACCTTGTTACGAAGACTTGGACAGAAAAGCGAGGGTCACTCCGAAGCGTGATAAAATGATCGGAAAACCACTCCAGCTGGGCTATTTTCGTTGCATTAGTTATGTCAATAACTCTCACACCCATTGCTTTATTCATTGAACTTACAGTTGTGCTTCACAATCCAGACAAACACCACTTTTTGCGTCACGACATGGCTCGTCGCTTTTGTTCTCAACAAAGCCTGGGCCAGGCCAAAGATGAAGCTGGCGCCACTACCGCCGGCAATCAAAACCACCGTCTCAAACGCTGATGCATCAGGAAGTGTGCCATAAGGCCCTTCTATCGATGCTCTAAGACGGACTCCCGGGTTGGCCACGGCATACTTGTGTAAAGCGCCTGTGAAGCCGTCGCGAGACGCAATGACGAATTCCAACGGCTCTGCAGACGCAATGGTAAAAGGGTGAGTTTGAAAAAGTCTGATCTGGGGGATCCACAGGAAAGTATGCTTCCCGGGTATGCCACCAACGGGTGGCTTAGCCAAGGTGACTCGAGTTCCACCGTTAGAGAGTGGCGTGAGAGTTGCCGAATTGTTCACGGTATAGAAAACCATACGGACGAGACGAATCAGTCGATCCATACCCCACATGGCGCCAGCAACGACCGTGCCAATGGCCACCTTGGAGCTGAGATCAGGACGATGAAGCCCAAGCGTAATCAGAGACACCACCCAAAGAATCACATGAAGGTAGTAGAACAGCTCGTACCACCATGGACGAATAAAAATAGCGGCCAGGACTAGGAGGACCCATGACCCGCCAGCGACAATACCCATGATGTCCGAGGTCCGCAAGAGGATGCTGGCCTGGCCAGTATTGGTGAAGTAGTATGAGTAGCATGCTGCATGTATAATCGTGTGAACCAAGGCGCCATATCCACAGACTCTATGAAGGCAGTTGAGACGTTCGTATGACCAGGTCGTGAGAAACGCCAGCGGCGTGTTTTTTAGTGCAAAAAATATGACGAAGAGTAGATTTGCCGTGGCGAGCCTGATGAGAGCGGAGAAAAGTGAGATTTTGATCTTGGTCTAGTGAGGAGCAAGGAGGCGAGAAATGTACTTACCATCCAGATCTAGAGGCAATGTTGGTTGTCGTACCCAAGCCTTTTCGATCCATGTTGACAAAAAGGCAGACAACGTTGACGACGAAATATATGGTCACGACACTAGCATGTCCCAGAGAAGGAACGCCGACGACGCGACGAAGACTCCATTTTCTGATAGTTCTATAGAGTGAAACATGGTCAGCGACTGCAGGAAACTGTGAAGACAATCCACAGAAGATAGGGAAGCCATTGGCCTAGGTCCTAGGATGGGAGCTACATACCTGGGAATAGCTACCAGATAATACGGCATCATGGATCGGTCATGTCTTCTTCTAAACCAGTGACTGAATTGTCTGATCAGATGAAACGAGGAGAAGACTAGGCCAAGCCCAATAAGAGCCACTATGAAAGCCAAGGTGGTTTGCTCATTCTTTTTCTGCCGAATGGCGAATAAGTGAAGTAGAGCCTCGTACATCCCTCCGGCCATGGCGACGTATCAATTGTGCTGCGAGGCTCCAGGACGTGCACCGGAAGAGTTGTCTGCAAGAGTATCGGGTGGAAGCAGCAGCAAAGGCCGGTCGAGAGTGAGTATATGTGAAGTCGGCTCGAGTATAGGGCAGTAGGTAGGCAGGTGGGCGAGGGAAGGGCGTCTCGAATAAATATATAAATGTGGAAAGCAGACCAAAGAGGTTGGACTATCTTCAGGTCGAGGGCCAGAGTCAGCTACTGTCAGGGGATGGCAGATTGTAGCGTGTACGTCCCATCTATTATCCGATGCGATCGAAGCCAAATCCGGTGGCAAGATGCGATACGCAATATGCTTTTCTTATGAGTTCTCAATTCCATGCTATGTACGTACCCTTTCGCGTGTAAGAGCCCCGAAACACCTGGAAGCGTGGTGCTGCATTGCTCCTTCCCATCCTCCGTCCAATCACTCCTTCCCTCGCTCCTTCCAACTCTGCAGTTCCAAGTATGTAAGTTTACCGCTTGACACAGCCGCAGTCTTTGTGGCAGTTGGTGCGCAGCGTCAATTCCCATCTATCTTGATGCAAAGCACACACAGCATTCTCAAGTTCTCAACATGGAGCTCCTCGAGCGGTCCACCTTGAAGCCACGTGGGATCTGAAGGCTTCGTCCAGTATCAGCTCCGGGCCCCGGCTATGCACGCAGCAGAGACGGCACGTATCTTCAATAGACGATAATGCCCGACTTTAGGTGCCTGGCTTCAAGAGACAAGAGACCACGCCGGGATCCCTGAACCCTCCCCTCACTGGCACATTCCTCCAACGTTGGCCCAGGCTCTTGGGTCAGCTAAGCCCGAAGCGAACAGATCGGCTAGTAAGCTAGTAAACTCTGCTGATGTAGCTTTAATAGGACTTTATCAGATGCGTCTCGAACTCAACTACGTTGTTGCCTTGACGGAATTGACAAAACTTCGCACCGTTGGGCGTTGATGGTAACGCACCAATGTTGACGGGTTTGCTGCCGGCTATAGATCAGACGTCACGACTGCGATCGCCATCTGCATCAGCAACTGACAACTACAGCATCCATACAGGTTCCACAAGCTTTTCCGTCTCCTGTTCGGACATGTGGATTTGGATTGTGTCACTAGACGTGAAGCCCTCTGCGGCTCTGCCATCATCCATGGATCTTGTTGCCCGCCGGGTTGGGGTCTGGACTTGGCTTATGACCCCGCGAATCTTCGCAATGCGCAGCTCCGAGCGAGGACTGGACTTGTTTCAGTATTGCCAATATTGCAGTCAGCAGTAAACAATTTTTATCAATGTTCGAGAGACGGACGTTTGCCGTTTCAGGATTTCGTACGTAATGTTTCCTCCGCTTCTTTTCTCCGCATTTTTCCTCGCCATCTTTCCTCCGCATCTTTCATCCCGTCTACCTATTTTGTGACCCATTCCGCATCTATGAGTCGATGACGCGTGCGAGTTAGCGCAGCTCTTGAATAGGGTTTGAGGCTTTGAGCTGCACCAACTGATGGCCGCTGCTGCTCACTTTATGTTTTTTTTTTTATTTTTCAGCTATAGCCTACTCATAAGCAATAAGAGACTTGTACGCATAAGGTCTTGCGAATGTCACGTCAAGCCACAATCGCATGAGACTCGCATCTTGCGACCCAGACCTTCCTGCGATTTAAAGTTCTTTTAAGTTAGCGTCTGAGCCAGCATGCCGCATCTCCAATCAACACCGATAGACTGGCCGGAGTAGATGCGATTTTGGGATGGTCCTGAGAATTGTTGAAACTACTCCGTACCAGGGGAAAGAATGCACCGCCCGTCTGTATCACTACTACCATCCAACGTCCGACAGGAGACGCTCATCAGCTTCTCCATGACTATTCGGGCTTGGTACAACTATCTGGTTGAAGTAATCCTCGTCGCGCCAATGACGCTTCCGAGCAAAGTTCTTGGGAAGACCAGCCGTTGCAGCTAGAAGCCCGCTAGAAGCACCGGATGATGCACTCTCTCGACGTTTGACACGCAACATTGACTTGGTGGCGATTTGAAGTGCAGACATGAACTTGCTGCACCATTTCGAGAAGTGATGGTGGAATTGTTTCGGAAGTCTTGGCAAGCACGTCTTGACCATGCGGTCCATGCGTCGCGATGCGCATGAGGTAGGTATTGTTATCTGCATGACGGTATGACTCCCCATCTAATAACAAGAACAAGTACTCCTCACTCTCCTCACGGATCCATGATCCCACTGCAACGGTAACATTCCCGATAGAAAAATTTCCGGATGTTGTAGGCATGCAACCTAACTTGTGCCAAGGCTAGCCCGTTCAGGAGTACATAACAAGATCGGCCACCCACCTGCGAGACAGTGCATTCGGACCTGCATGCCCTTTTTCTCATAGCCGAGGCAGGCGTTTCGAAACAGTGGGATTGTTTGCTAAGCCTCGTCACAGCATTGACATTGGTTCAATCCTTTCACTCGGACAACTACCGATGCCATGAGTCCATGACTGTGCCTAGATGACCAGCATGCCATTATCTTCGGACTCGGGCGGCCCGAAGGTAGCATCGAGAACTTGCCGCTGTCAGTTGTGACTGGACACATCTCTACGACTGCTTTGATTGGCGGTGCCATGAAACAATTCTTCCTTCACTGGGCCTCATTTTGGCTGCTGCAACTGGCGTTTAAATCTGTCTGCCTTGATCTGGCTCACGCATGGTCCTAAAATTCCCATTAACTCCCAGGAAACCTTGCACATGAAGCATTGTACCTGGGTGCGATCACCCATCAGACGCAAAGAAAGAGAGCTACACTTTGCTGCTGCACTTCTTCCGAACTCACCGTTCGCCATATACGACATCGAAGAACGTCCCTGTCTCCATTAGTACTCATCACTGCTCTAGTAGTTCAGATGTTAACCTACCTGCCACTCAGATGAGCGATCAAAAATGGGCAAAACTGCATAGAACTACCCGTACCGCCCCGACGAGGAAAGTAAAAGAGATTCCAGGATTCTGACCCACCTTTTCCATCTTGCTCCGATTAGGAGGTATGTGCATATGTACCTATGTACTCACACCCAGCTACCGGCCACACAAAATCCGTGCACACTTGGAAAGACAACACACGCATGGTTGTCAAACCACGACGTGAATGGCATACATGAATTGAAGAAATATAATTAATTGATAATGATAAAAGATTGAGTATGTATATCATACATGCAGAAGTTCAAGTTGTTTTTATCGAAAGGCTAGGTTGCCCCATCATCCCAACGGCTGCGTGCCTTTCTGCGATGCCTGATCACTATAATCGTCTCCTCCGGCTGCCTTTTCTGCACCGACATCTTTTAATTCGCAATTTATTTTTTTTACGAAAATTTATTCAATTATAGTATCAAGTGATCACTTTTCTGATAACTGATTGACTTGGTTCATAGGCATTTCTGAAAGAGATGGCAGCCCAGTGTCACACGTGTGGACATACTGGTCCCACTGTAGACATGCATCATTATGCATCACAGAAACGGCACGGAGCTCAGCTCCGATCACACTTGCCTACTCCGGACGTCCCGCATACGTCATTGAGGGTATTCGCATTGTCGATCGATTGCACTTGCCTACTGCGGACATTCCGCATACGTCATTGAGGACATTCTCGGCATGATATCATCTCCGAGCCTGCAGGAAGCGGAGGAGAGTCATTCAGGAGACCAGACATGTTAGTCTGGCATTCATGTACATATAGATGGTAGAGTCGCCCTCTCAAGGCTTGGGGACAACTGAGCCCATCAGAGTCCTTTTGAGAGCCAAAGCCAACTATTGTGTTTCGTCTTTGACCACTTCTATCATTCCAAGCCCCATGCATACGGCCCTTGTCACACCCAGTCACCTTGGTTGAAGAAAAGCGCGTTCACTTCGTGCTAGCTCAGAAAGTTGCTCTGCCGCGGCCCGCCCCATTCTCTAGGCTCTTGGGCACCTCGATTCTTCTCTTTTGTACCAGCCGTAGACATTCTGCCGGACTGCTCACAGGGCTGCGAAGCCTCCGAGGTCGGATCAAGAAGTTGAAGCTTGCTCGATTCTAGAACCAATCCGCATCAGCTGCATAAGCGCGGCGGCGGCAATCCCGTCGGCCCCGCCAGCCATGTCAGCCTAGGTTACCCGAGGTCAGGGCGGCGGCACGCGCGAACGTGTAGATTCTCTTTCCAGATTGAAGCTGCTTTAAAAAACAGTACCAACGTACTTACATGCCGCATAAGGCAAGTCCCCAAGTACCGGAGGATTACCGATTACGGAACTCGGGAGTCGGGATGTCCCATTCCCGTTCAGCGTTCCGTTCGGGAAGGTCCGACGCCACGCTGTATATCACATTGCTTTACGGGGTAACTCTAGGTCTAGGCGAACCGATATCTTCAAATCTTGTATCCAGTCAAATAAAACTTGCACAATATCAAGAAATTGAGGCGTCAGGAGGCGACAATTATTTCGATTACATATGTGAGTGGCGTTTATGAGAGTCTCAAACGAATGGACTGTTCCTTTGCTTTTGATTCACTCAAGTAACAAGATGGAGTTTCCTGTCGAACCGATGCAGGTACTACTAGATGAGGTGAAAGATCCAATTCCAGCAAAAACTGAGCTCCGTCATGAATGATGATCCGCGCCAAACTCGATCTTCTATACCTTCAAGTCCCACACAAAAAACTCCCGAAGCGAAGAAAAGGCCACTTCCAGAAACTAGCCCTACGTGAAAATGATATCTGTGCTTCTTACAGCAAAAACAGAGAGCCTATCGCACGCAATGAACTCAAAATGTTGGCTGTTCCCTTCAGGTTGCCCAAAACCCTCAAAGACTCGTCGTCATGAACTCCTGAAATTCTGAATTCTGCGCGGCCTACGAGTCGCATTCCCTTTTCCACTTTTCCCCTTATCCCGTCTCGTACCTCAAATCCGACCTAACGGCGAACGCTGCCTCCCAACTTCACAAATGGCTGGCTGAAGAAAAGCTCACATCAGTGAGCGCCCCAATTACATGTAATTCGTAAAGTGATAACCTTGCCTGGCCACCATCCTAGGCGTCTGCATGACACTGTTTCTGGCCTCTGTGTCTGCCCCTGCCTCCAACGCATTGTGCACTCCTTGGTTGCAGCCGCTGCTCATAGAGATGTGAAGTGGCGTGACTTCTCTATCCCCACAGCGTTCATTGATATGCTCACGAAACGTGTCATACAAAAAGCGCCACCGGCCATAATCCTCAGTCGAATCTGCAGCCGCAAAATGCAGGATAGAAATGCGCTCCGGATTGCCACGATTGTTTATCATCACGGCATCACGCCCAGCTCCGCGCTCGAGAAGAAGTCGGCACATGTGAGAGTCGTCCTGCATGAAGGCCACGAAAATGGGGACGTAGAGCCCGATTCTGCCGCTGTGAATGAAGTATTGTGCAAGGTTGCTTTGGAAGTAGATCCGTCTCATCAAGTACACCATTGGTGAGTGAACAAGCTTCATAACCGCACCCGAGCAAGGGACATCGTGACGTGCGCCTAAGTCCAACAGGGTTTCCGCGAGGCGCATGTTGCCCATGGCCACGGCGATGTTGAGGGCCGTCGATGATTCATACCTTATCCTGCCTATCTGCTCTGCATTAGTTTCCGGCAGAACTGCGTCGATCTGACCGCCCCAGTGACGAGAAACTTCCAGCGTTTTAAGCGCGGAGTCGGTTGTGCGCTCGTCAACCGCATGAGCAGCCATCCATTTCATCGCGAACGAAGCATTCTCCCTGGCGTCCCTTTTATAGAGCTCCTCGTTCGTGATTTCGTACCAGGCTCGGCAACACTGGCCGAGGCGAGAAAGTGTCGCCGGTGTGGGCCGGGCTGGTCATGACGGTTCTCGGGCCAAATCGGTCTATGTAATTCCTCAACTCATCCACCTATGATACTCTTGTGCACAAGAGCCGCTGTTTTTTCTGCTACCCCAAACAATGAACAACTTTATTTCCGGCCTCTATGTGAAGATACTGGGGTCTACACCGTATAAACGTTAGAATCAATATCCTAGCTCAAATGAAACGTGGATACCTGGCATCATTGGCTGTAGCCGTCCCAACATTGCAGCATAAAGGGCTTATACCTGTCATGATTTTGAAGCTGTGCAATTCTCACCAAAAGAAGGTATCTCTAGCATCGGAAGTTGGGACTGGTCAGAGAAGGACGCGGGTATATACGACTTCGTACATCTGGAAGTTGAGGAGCCATTTCCAGAATCCGGTCGAGTGCAGCCCGACCATCCAAGGCCTCGATATGGCGCACGTAACGCGTTGTTGCACTTGCCCTCCACTCAGCTAACCTTGCAACGGCAGGTCTCCAGCATTTTTCTTCGAAAATCGGGCCCCTTGAGCAGCGACTTTTTTGAAGTTTTTACACCGGCATCTTTTCCATCTGGAGCCGCCCCCGGAGCAGGGGCAACTCAACTTGCCCTGTTTTTCCGGGGCAGAGATAACAACCTCAGGTGTTGCTATCTTACTCGGGTGAAGGCACTGCACGCTCGTAGTGTATAGCCGCGACAAAATGCCGACGAGATTCGATCAGATCCGCCATCGTGGGATGAGCACGGGATGAAGACATGGTGTGTTGGGAGTCGTTCAACTTGGGACGGATGTGAGAGTCCGTGAATGAACACTACGTGGTGAGTATGGTAAAATGATCGCCAGTCTGCAACGCAGTGCATGAGAGTCGAGACGTGAGGTGAGAAGCGAATAGGTATACGCTGTGTACCTGCCACCTGGTTTTTCGGGCAAACTTCTTCCGGGGATTGGCCGACGGTGGCCTTTAGGATGAGATGACATGATGCACTAGTACGTGATGGGGCAATTATTGGATAGGTGTTGATGCGAAAATGCTAGAATTGTTTCTTGAGAATGGTGTTGTGTTGAGGGAAACGCGAGGGAAAGTGAGGGGAAACGCGATTAAGTGGGGCAATATTTTGCTCTCACCACGCGACACTGTCTGCCAAACTTCTCACACGCATTGCTACGAGCGATTTCGCTGTCAAGGACTTTCATGTACATTAAATCCATTCAGCTCTTGCTACATTTTTTCTGTTTCTTATCTCTTGCTTCATCAGGTGATCGCGTTTTTGACACGAGAACTTCGAGCACCACGCCGAGTGATTCCGTTGCAGAAATAATGGAGAAGACAGAGAGCGGAGAACGTAGGCCAGACACCCGCAGGAGCTGTGCTACGCAACAAAAAGAGGTCTGAGTAGTAGACCAAAAAGACAATAGATCCCGCAGGAAAAAGAGTAGGACTCGACCAGAAAGAACGAAGAGCGTCCCAGGACTTCATTGACTATGTAAAAATGATCGTGGGAACCATCTGGTTCATAAGAGATAAAACTCTGCGTCCAACACTCAGCTAGAGTGAGCGGTGATTGGCTGACCAGGCAAACGAGACAAGATGAGCTTGTATGCAAGGGTGCAGGGCCGATTGATCCGGACACCTGACCAACGAAGTGACCCCCGTTTCCTGTTGCGACAACACTTTTTTGGCCCCCATATCTGGCATCCTCAGACCTCGACGACAATCATTTGCTGGTGTGAGACCTCGCCACTGTGGGAGGCGAATAGACATAATACGTGGTGGCAACATCAAGGACAGGAGGAAGAAATGTTCCTAAAGTGGTGTGAGGATCCCTATCAAACCTGGTGGTGGCAGCACGTCAAGCAGATCTCGCCCGATACGGAGATTGGGTACCCGCAAGGATGCCTTTTTGGAATTAGTTACGCTTCTCGAGGTGAAGATGGGCGCACAAGGAGTCTTACCTAGTCTTTGTAGACGACGACATAGCCAATTGGAACTTCGGAAGATGAAATTATTTTGAGTTCATAGTAGTAAGTACTAAGTAGCGGCTGGCCTGTCTGCTCTCAAATGCAGAAGAAAACACATCATTCTATCGCGACGCTTATTTCTGAACACTGAAAGTGAATTTTGCTGCAGATTGTGAAGCTGTTCTGTGTTGGGCTTACATTGTCAGCACTGTCGACATCCAGCCAAAAGCCCAGTGCCAACTCTTTTGTGCAACACGCACACTGCATATCACATTACTTTACGGGGTAACGCTAGATTCAAATGGCACATACACAACATTGAGAACTTGAGTCGTGAAAAGGCGACTGTCGACAATTATTTCGATTATACATCATAATATCTGATAACCTTCCATGGCCACCATATTCGGCGTCTGCATGGCATTGTTTCTGGCCTCT
Organism: Claviceps aff. humidiphila group G2b; assembly: GCA_018360325.1. Classification (NCBI taxonomy): domain Eukaryota; kingdom Fungi; phylum Ascomycota; class Sordariomycetes; order Hypocreales; family Clavicipitaceae; genus Claviceps; species Claviceps aff. humidiphila group G2b. The sequence continues at coordinate 16,356 of SRQG01000374.1, read as the reverse complement.
GTGTCTGCCCCTGCCTCCAACGCATTGTACACTCCTTGGTTGCATCCTTTGCTCATAGAGATGTGAAGTGGCGTGACTCCTTCATCCCCACAGCGTTCATTGATATGCTCACGAAACGTGTCATACAAAAAGCGCCACTGGTCATAATCCTCAGTAAAATCTGCAGCCGCAAAATGCAGGATAGAGATGCGCTCCGGATTGCCACGATTAATTACCATCACGGCATCACGCCCGACTCCGCGCTCGAGAAGAAGTCGGCACATGTGAGAGTCGTCGTGCATGAAGGCCACGAAAATGGGGAAATAGAGCACGAGTCTGCCGCTGAGAATGAAGTATTCTGCAATGGTGCCTTGGAAGTAGACTCGTCTCATCCAGTACACACTTGGTGGGTGAACAAGCTTCATGACCGCACCCGAGCAAGGGACATCGTGACGTGCGCCTATGTCCAACAGGGTTTTCGCGAGGCGCATGTTGCCCATGGCCACGGCGATACTGAGGGCCGTCAGTGATTCATACGTTATCCGGCCTATATGCTCTGCATAAGTTTGCGGCAGGACTGCGTCGATCTGGCCGCCCCAGCGTCGAGAAACTTCCAACGTTCTAAGCGCGGAGTCGGTTGTGCGCTCGTCGACCGCATGAGCAGCCATCCATTTCATCGCGAACGAAATGTTTTCCATGGCGTCCCTTTTATATAGCTCCTCGTTCGCGATTCCGTACCAGGTTCGGCAACACTGGCCGAGGCGAGAAAGTGCCGTCGGTGTATCGAGGTGCGACAAGATTTTGATCTTGAGTTCTGGTGGCAGATGAACCATTAGATTGGAATCCATATCGAGCGGATTTGTCGTCTGATCAAGGTGAGTGGTGAGGGGATGAATGAATATGTAAGGAGCTTATGCCAGTGTCTTTTGAGTTTGCATGAAAAGCCTCGAAAACGCTTGAAAACTTGACTCGCTTTTGAGAAAGAGCTGAAGAAGTTTCAGGCAGTCTTGAGGTGATCAGATAGTAAACTCAAGCAACTGGGAAAAAGCCTGAAGGAGTGAGGTTGAGGAGGATAATATATACTTCAAGATGGCAAGGGGGGATAGGGATATCATATATGAAGCTCCGGATTCAATCATCGTGTTCGAGTTCACAAAGTTCGAGTTCACCATGTTCGGGTTCACCTTGTTCGAGCTCACCGTGTTCACATTCAACGTGTACCAGTTCGTCGAGCGACGTGCGTCGTGTTCACTGCTGTGTTCGTATTGCCCGGCATCACGATGTCAGCAGTTGAATGAGGCTGTCAGGTAGCGAAGGGCAATTTGCAGGTGGTTCGATATCTGAACAGTTCGATGATCGTCATGTTCTCATTTTCATTACCATACAATCTCATATCTTGGCCCGATCCCGTGATGAAGAGCCAGGAGTGGCAGAATGTCGCCGATTGTGCTTCCACTTCCACAACAGACGCATCTTTCCTTCGCGAGCCATGAGCCAGAATTGACCGGAAGAAAGACGGCAAAAGGTTCAACAGGTTCAGCAAAATTTGGGAGCGAAAACAAGAAAAATGTTAGACACTCAAGGTAGCTTGATTCGGGCGTCAATGGCTTCTGTTCACCTACACTTTCCAATTCAACGTAGAGTCGCAGCCACAACCGAGCGCGCCGAATATTCCCAATGTGCTTCGACGGTGAACAAGCTTATAAGTTAACCGTTCATGTTCGCAGCATGTCTGCAAACAGCGCGTTTCTGCCCACGTGGCGCGTCTGTGCTCTCGACTTGATTCTCTGCACTCCGATGTACCGATAGTCGCACATACTATGTAGTATATAATATTGAGCAAATTGGGGGGCAAAATAGAAAATTTTGCTTTGACTAAAGAGCTACCTTGCCCAAGAAGTGGGAAAGTGAAAATATGTGCACTTTCGGCTGGTACGGCCGTCACGTGATGCGGCTCCCAGCACAGCATGGCTTAATTCTCAATACCTGTACCTTGGCCCCTCCTCATTTTTTTTCGAATTACGCTGTTGCGGGTCATCACATCGTCATAACTTCATGTCCAGGCTTACGGAGTAGTTCACTCCGAATTCCTCCGATTTTTGCTATATTATGGGAGCTTTCTCTCATCCATAGTGGAGAGAAGAGAGAGGATGATTCATGTCCTGTTTTTGTCTCGAGAATATAGATGACCAGTATCATGCCACCCATCATTTGTGATCAATGGGCTCAGAGGATATCTTGCGAAGAGTCGGCTACTTCGAAGATGTCTTCAGCGATATCCATTTCGGTCCGGCGTTTCCTATTTCCCTGGCCTTCCTAAATAGCGACCCCGACATGTGCACGCTCCTTGTCGAGTATGGAGCCGGCCGTGAAGCCTAGATCTTCGATGCGGAGTCGCGGACAATGATCCCAAAGTCATGCCTATGCTGCACTTCACGGCTGCCGACCCGACCACAGATTATCGCCAGTGGAAATGTCTTTTTGACAGGTTTCATGAATATATCGATGAGCCCTGCCCACGAGAAGCTCAATACACACCACTTTGGGTCGCCGTCACCAAAGGTTGCACCCAAGGCATGCAGATTGCGGTGGAATGCGGGGCAGACAAGGAGGCAAGAACTGATCCATTAACCCCATTTACGCCTCTGTACCTTGGCATGCTGTCAAGCACGTACTATACGAATGTATCTCAGCACAGAATGGGACAGCCGATTAATTGTCTTCGGAAATTCGTGGAGTTGGGAGCCAGTGTCAATCCAGGAGGATTCTCTTTGCTATTATTTGCTGTGAAGGACTACGCCCGCAATCCCATCGACCAAACGAACATGAGAGAACTGATCTACCTCTTCCTGGACCACCATGCAGATATCCACGGATCCAACAGGTGGGACCCGAATACAAATGTGGTTAACGAAATAGTCCTGGCTAGTACGTCTCCCCATCATGAAAATCCCCTGGCACGAAGATTACTCAAGGAGCAGTTGAGCGACTTGGTCGATAGAGGCTTCAATCTCAGAACACCGGCTCCAGAATTGCCTTCTCCGTTGTACTACGTCTTACATGAGAACAAAGCCAAGCCAGAATGGCTTTTTGACTTTCTATGCGAGAATGGGGCGATAATCCATGAGACAGAGGTGGACTCAGCCTTCATTTGCTGGTGTGAGACCTCGCCGCTGTGGGAGGCGAATAGACATAACACGTGGTGGCAACATCAAGGACAGGAGGAAGAAATGTTCCTAAAGTGGTGTGAGGACCCCTATCAAACCTGGTGGTGGCAGCACGTCAAGCAGATCTCGCCCGATACGGTTTCACTAGCGTTACGCGTACAAAGAACCATCTGTTAAGAGTACCAGACAACTCTACGATATACTGACACACCTGCCCCTTCCCGGCGAGAGCACTGCTTCCCGCACTATCGGACGACTTATTGATCGAGGCACCCTTCAACGGCGAACGCCACGCAGCTATGGAGCTGGAGAATAGTTGTGCATCGCGAGTTTGAAGACAATTTTCTTGCTACATGGTCTTTCGACGAGGGAGAGAACATGTAACATCTCACGGTTCGTAAGTACGTTGCTGAAAGCTGCTACTCAGCTGCAGACGTGGTCCTGGATGTTTTGCACTTGAGGGATAAGGGTGTCAACATGAGCTCGCCCAACAGTCATGGACAGACTCCATTGGAACTTCTTTTGAGATTGGGTACCCGCAAGGATGCCTTTTTGGAATTAGTTACGCTTCTCGAGGTGAAGATGGGCGCACAAGGAGTCTTAGTCTTTGGAGACGACGACATAGCCAATTGGAACTTCGGAAGATGAAATTATTTTGAGTTCATAGTAGTAAGTACTAAGTAGCGGCTGGCCTGTCTGCTCTCAAATACAAAAGAAAACACATCATTCTATCGTGACGCTTATTTCTGAACACTGAAAGTGCATTTCGCTGCGGATTGTGAAGCTGTTCTGTATTGGGCGTACATTGTCAGCACTGTCGACATCCAGCCAAAAGCCCGGTGCCAACTCTTTTGTGCAACACGCACACTGTATGCATCACATTACTTTACGGGGTAACGCTAGATCTAGGCGAACCGATATCTTGTATCCAGTCAAATGACACACACACAACATTGAGAACTGGAGGCGACAAAAGGCGACTGTCGACAATTATTTCGATTATATATCATGATATATGTGAGTGGCGTTTATGAGCATCTTAAAGGGATGGACTTTTACTTGGCTTTTGATTTCACTAAAGTGATAAGATGCTCACATGAGTAAGCGTCCCAATTACATGTTAATTCGTAAACTGATAACCTTGCCTGGCCACCATCCTCGGCGTCTGCATGGCATTGTTTCTGGCCTCTGTGTCTGCCCCTGCCTCCAACGCATTGTGCACTCCTTGGTTGCAGCCGCTCCTCATAGAGATGTGAAGTGGCGTGACTCCTCCATCCCCACAGCGTTCATTGATATGCTCACGAAACGTGTCATACAAAAGGCGCCACCGGCCATAATCCTCAGTCAAATCTGCAGCCGCAAAATGCAGGATAGAAATGCGCTCCGGATTGCCACGATTGTTTATCATCACGGCATCACGCCCGACTCCGCGCTCGAGAAGAAGTCGGCACATGTGAGAGTCGTCCTGCATGAAGGCCACGAAAATGGGGAAATAGAGCACGAGTCTGCCGCTGAGAATGAAGTATTGTGCAAGGTTGCTTTGGATGTAGATCCGTCTCATCGAGTACACCATTGGTGAGTGAACAAGCTTCATGACCGCACCCGAGCAAGGGACATCGTGACGTGCGCCTAAGTCCAACAGGGTTTCCGCGAGGCGCATATTGCCCATGGCCACGGCGATATTGAGGGCCGTCGATGATTCATACGTTATCCGGCCTATCTGCTCTGCATTAGTTTCCGGCAGAACTGCGTCGATCTGACCGCCCCAGTGACGAGAAACTTCCAGCGTTCTAAGCGCGGAGTCGGTTGTGCGCTCGTCAACCGCATGAGCAGCCATCCATTTCATCGCGAACGAAACATTCTCCCTGGCGTCCCTTTTATAGAGCTCCTCGTTCGCGATTTCGTACCAGGCTCGGCAACACTGGCCGAGGCGAGAAAGTGCCGCCGGTGTATCGAGGTGCGACAAGATTCTGATCTTGAGTTCTGGTATCAGATTAACCATTAGATTGGAATCCATATCGAGTGGATTTGTCGTCTGATCAAGGTAAGTGGTGAGGAGCTGAATGAATATGTAGGGAGCTTAGGCCAGTCACCAGTGTCTTTTGAGTTTGTATGAAAAGCCTCGAAAACGCTTGAAACCTTGACTCGCTTGTAACAAAGAGGTGAAGAAGTTTCAGGCAGCCTTGTGGTGATCAGATAGTAGACTCAAGTAATTAGGAAAAAGCCTGAAGGAGTGAGGTCGAGGAGGATAAATATATAGTTCAGGATGGCAAGGGGGGATAAGGATGTGAACATTCGGATTCGAACCATCGTGTTCGAGTTCACCGTGTTCGAGTTCACCGTGTTCGAGTTCACCGTGTTCGAGTTCACCGTGTTCGAGTTCATCGTGTACCGGTTCGTCGTGCGACGTGCTTATTGTTGAGGCTATCAGGTAACGAAGGAAGATTGGCAGGTGATTAGATGCCCAAGCAGTCCGATGATCTCTATGTTCTTATCATCATTTGTCATGCACATTGCACGCTCTTATATCGCTTGATTCCGTCATGACGAGCCCGCGATTTCGCCAAGCGTGCTCCCGTAAGCGACGCATCTTTTCTTCACGAGCCATGAACCAAGATTGCCCGGAAAGTAGACAGCAAAATGGTGAACACATTCAACAAGCATTGAGAGCGAAAACAAGAACAAGGTCGTGGACTTTTCATATCTCTAGGTAGAGACTAGCTTGATTCGGGTGTCGATGGCTTCTGTTCGCATAAATTCTTTCCACGTCCAACGTAAAGTCGAAACCCCAAGTCAGGGGCAGCAGCCAGTGGCCGTGACAGAGGTCGTTCTGTGTTGTGGCGCCGAATGAACAAGCTTCCAGCCACTCGTGATAACAGCATGTCTACAAACAGCGCATTTTCGGCCCGCGTTGCGCGTCTGTGCTCTCGATTCGACTTTCAAGTTTCTGCATATACTGGTATGTCATCGCTTGCTTATGTCGTGATCGTGGATGGTCTGTGCCTGTCCCTCCCAAGTCACCTCTAACAGGAACCCGGCCTATCACGGCGGTACAGTTTGGTAGAGAGTGGCATTCACGTATTTCGTGTGTCGACCACGATTCTGGACCGCTTGCTGTGGTTGTGATAACGCCCGCATCGTCATCATCTGCGCTGAGCGACTATGAAAGCATTCCTGACTATGTTCCTATGTTGTCGAAGTCGTTCGTTCCAGGTCTTTTTGCTTGTTCGTACGCAAAATATGTGGCTGGGTGGGGAGGGCAAACGTTTAAATGACTGAAACTTGTGAGTTGTTGGTCATTGAACTCATGATTTTTCAAATCTTCAGATCTCTATGCGTGGAAGATCTCCGATGTCCACTGCTGCGTGCCAATACTATATTGGTTCTCCCTCAGCAGGAAATTAGCCGATTATTGCCTGTTAAGCGCCATCACACTACCTACAAACGCTCCTGTAACCGGCGACAGCAGCAGCTGATTTTCCCGGATTGGTCCCAAATAGGTACAACGCCTACCTAGGACAAGTCAGGAAAAAATAAGAAAATGAGCCGTCGCTGTCGCCAGCCACAGGAGCATTGTCGAGTGTCGTGGCCCTCAACTGGTAATAATCGGCTAGTCTCCTGCTGAGGGAGGATGTTGCAGAAGGCGCTAAAGCGCGACTTCGGAGTCAGGACCGTGAACCACAGTAGTGAGCCGCACCGGAGAGTCTGTTTGTCAAGTTTTAATTAAAAAGCCGAATCGGTCTTGCTCTTTCGCTGGGTAGATCTCTGACGTCGTTTGAACACAGTTGTCCTTTTGTAATCCATGGAAAAACAGCAATACGAACTGGAATCTCCATGAATTACAAAGGGAGAACCGTGTTCAAACGATATCGGGGAGCTACCCAGCGAAAGAGGCAGTTGAGCTAGACGACTCGCAGAGTCGGAAAGGGCGGCTTGATCTGAGAAAGGGATGGCCTCGGACAGGGGCAGGAGTTGATATGGTCTCAGCAGACACTGAGTACTCTAGCCCCTGGCAGGATTCGGACACGGCAGACTGATATCGCTCGTCAAGCCACGATCACAGAATTGTAGCTTGAGATTGTAAGAGAGTAGAAGAAGAAAATATTCTGACAGGAGAGACGAGGCTGATGTTAAGTGGCGATGAAATCCTTCCAAAGGAAAAAACGAGAGCGTAGAGAGCTTGAAGAGAGAAATGGAGTGGGTTGTGAAACTTGTGGAGGATGGAGATTTGGGAGACTCGGTTGCGTTCGGCCGGTAGGGCCATCACGTGATACGGCTCCCAGCACCCAGCAACGCAGCTGACACGAAACTGCGATCAATGTGACAGAGCTGCGCAACAAAATGTACGGAACAAAGCTGCAGATTGAGCAAATATCACGACAGCACAATCCTCATCTCAGTGATGGAAGAGGGATTAGTGTTGGACTGGCACAGTGCACCGGGAATCGGGATTGCTGCGTGGAAGCCGATAGAAGCGGCTGATGTTCCAGGCTTCCAGCCAAAGCTCCTATGCCTTGGCCCTTTATTACCCCTCATTTTTCGGATTACGCTGTTGCGGGTCATCACATCGTCATAACTTCATGTCCAGGTTTACGTAGTAGTTCACTCCGTTTTTCCTCCGGTTTTTGCTATATTGTGCGAGCTTTCTCTCACCCATAGTGGAGAGAAGGGACAGGATGATTCATGTCCTGTTTTTGTCTCGAGGATACAGATCACAGTATCTGCCACCCATCATTTGTTCTTCTTCTACGCCGGCACATTCGCGACCGCTCCGCGCTTTTGGCACAGAGTCAGAGACTAACAGCCTAACAGGTACCTAACCTACTTATGTACGGAGATGCAGTAATCATCATGGAGTACGGGGTGCCAAGCCTTGAGGACCGGGACCTCCGGGATAATCAGGCAGTAAGCCGGTGAAGGACAGGAGGACACGTGGCGTCAATGTAAGTATAATATATCATCGCAGGTCTTCCCAGGACTCAGAGAGAGCACACACACCTCTTGAGATTCTTATAGAGCTGCAGTCGATTATTGCGTTCTGAACTGACATTCGTTCCAAGCCCCAACTATCGGCCCTTGCCACATTCAGTGGCCGATCCCACTGGGGGTTGATTCTTACTGACTTTCACATAGATGCTGTTCTTGAATCTCAGCCATGCAAACAACCGCAATTTGCACAAGACCTTGGACATACGAAGAGAAAATTGCTATAGCAGACCAATCCATGATGACGGGCGTTGATAGTATTGCTTCTGGCGGGAGGGCTAAAGGTCACTTCCGAACGATGGAGGTCATGAAGGACATGCCGGCAGATGGCAACCCTTCGAAACGAACAGAATAATCCAGTCTTGTTTAGGCCCAAGTTGTTCTGAGTCCTGATGTCGTTCCATGGGTGTGGAGAAATTTAACTCAAAGACAACATTGAAAATTTAATACCAAACGATGGAAGTGATGAAAGGCAAGCTGGTAGATGGCAAGCCTCATCATCTTGATCCTGTCTGGGAGCACAATTTCTCCACACTCATTCAGCGACATTAGGACGCCTTTGGCCCGGATACGACTGGATTCTCCTGTTCGTTTCGAAGGGCTGCCATCTGCCGGTATGCCTTTCTCCTCGTCCTTCGTTCGGGAGTGACTTTTGGCCTTGCCCACCAGAAGCAACCCTATCAACTGAGCAGTCCGCGTTGTCGCTAGCCAAGCTCGTTGGCAGTTCTAGTGGATTGTGTCCATCGCCGTTCAAAACCGAACCGTGAACGGTGAGGCGTAGTACATTATCTCCGGAGACGGCAATCGATTTGACAAAGTCAGATTTTTTACTTCGCGTGCAACAATCTTCCTCGAGCTCCATTCTCTTTCTCGGATTCGAAGGCCGCCACAGCGCGATACTCAACTTCCATAGTATGGCATACTAAACGACAAGACCTGACCTGCAAGCCAATTGAGAAAGGACATATCGGGGTCGGGTCTGCAGCCACAAAGTGCAGGATCGAAATGCGCGTGCTGTGAAGCACAGATCCGACTGTCATGGCGTCACGCTCGACTCCTCGCTCGAGAAGAAAATGGCACAGGTCTAAGTCTGCCGTCAGGAATGCCATGTACTTTCATTGGTTCATTGGTCACCAATCTTTTGGCACTAGCAGCAGTCACCACTACCAGTGAGCACGGGTCACAGTCAAACCTCGATATAACGTAACACTCAGTTTGCCTCAGATGTACCTAACATACAGTAGGTACCTTTTGGTGGACAATTTGAATTATGCTCCTTTTTCGAATGACGGAGTATGTCACTATACACAAAGTGAACTGCTTTTGATATCTAGATCGCTCGCGATAGCTGACACGAACCTATCCGACGCAATGGATCGTCTTGTACAGCTTCACTAACACAATCTCTCCGACCACTGCAAACCCAATATACTGTGCCTATAACAACGGCTGCCGCTCTGTCCCAGTTGACCTTCTCAAGTTCTCCTCCTACGCCTCCAGCTGTACCGGCCACTCCCTTGACCGAGAAATCTCCACCAACCGCACACCCTGTTGTCGTGCCGCCTGCCTCAGCTGCGCGAAGATCTCATCATCGGCGGATCGCATGTATATGGTCTCTAGATGCGTGACCTTGAGAATCATACCCACCAACGCCGCCAGCTCGGGCAGTCCGTAGTATGGGCTCCAAATGCTCAAAGTCCGCAGGTTGGGAAACGTGGCAACAAATTCCGCCAGGGGATGATGTTCGTAATCCCCGGGGTAGTGGCCGAAGCGGAATTCGAAGAGCCCCATCGCTTGAACGGAGGAAGCGCCACGGGCCCATTCGTAGCTGTTCAGATGGGAAGAATCCCCGGATGTAGGGCGATTAGGGCCTGTGTGATCCCGAAAGCCGATGTCGAAGGATGTCGATCGGTTATTCTGCACTGAATTGGACAGCAAGGTTCGGGCCCCTTTGGGTGGAAGGCTGAACAAATTCGAGCTGAAGGAGCGCAGATTTTGGAAATCCAAAGACCGGTCGTCGTCGAAATCAGGGAAAAGAGATTCGGCAATGCTGGAAGGCAAATTGAACGCGTGGAAGTAGAATTGGAAACGAATATGCTGCAGTGATTTCCCGCGGTTGAGACACATCAGGGACTGTAGCATGAAACGTGTTTCTTCCTCATGAGCCCGTGATACTGGAACAGTGATCTCGAATATAAGCGCCTTTAGGTGCGGCCAGATATCTTGCCGTCTTTCTTGCCATTTGAACAGGGGTGAGGGATCCAGCTGTTGTAGATCGGGCCCCATGAAAAGCTGTTCCAGTTTTGGGAAGGCGATGGAAAGAGGGTACTATCACGGTTCAAGGAGTTAGTCTTTTTGCTCTCAGCCTCTCACGCGTCACTAGGGATATCTGAGAGGCGGGGGGGAGGCAAACCAAAGGCAACGGATCGGTAAATGTCCCTAGAGGCTCACTCATGCGTAATATCCTCAATTCGGGAAGATGGGATATGACTGGCATCCCGCCGTACCATAACGCTGGAATCCCCACCAATTCGAGATGCTCCAAACGGCTGGCAGCGTTCTGAAGGAACAAATGAGGAAGCTGACAGACGAGGTCTGCGGCACGCCGATCGTAAGATGCGTGCCAGCTCTTCTGAAAAGAGAAATACTTCAGTCGGTCCCATGTCTTCCCATTCGAAGGAAACGACAAGTCCGCTGCTAGTGTCAAAAACTCCAAATGTTCCAGGCTGGGCGATTCTTCGAGCAGCAGCGTGGACATTGAATCAGTGAGCGGCATAACTCTTGGTATTACAATCTTCCGGGCAACTCCATCTCCTGCCCAGGACAGCACCTTCCTCAATTCATCGGTACTTGGTCCCCGGGCCAACCCTGAAAACGTCATGTCCCTCCATAACCGGGCGTATATGGGTCTGGTGAGCGTGTCTGCCCATTTCTTTGAAACTTCCAAGCAGCCACTGTGCCATGCACCGTATTAGCCAAGGAACTTTGCTGTGAGTCTGTGCCCGGTACGAGAACAGGGAAGGGGAAAGGAAAAGTGAACGAACCGCAATTCATCACAATCCAGGCACGAGAAGATATTCGTGACAATCTCTGCAGGCAGGGACAACGGATCTTGTCTGAAAAAGAGCCGATTAAGTGGCTCGCGTGCATCGTAAACATCCTAGATGCTCAACTGGTTACAGTCTAAACTTTACCGTGTCATGATACGCTTGGGCCGAAGATCACACCAACTTACCTGCAATTTAGGCGAGGAGTAGATGGTAGTATCCTGGTTTGCCTCAATCCCAGAAGTAAAGATCTTCCAGGCATACTCGTCATACCCTTGAAGCTGCACAATGTTCCCCAGACGAAAGTATCCCTAGCGTCAGGACTGGTTAGCCACGATGAAAGGGCTTCATATGGCTCACAGCAAGACAGCTTACATCTGGAAATTTAGGAGCTAATTCCAGCATCCATTCGGCATCTTTCATAGCATTGTCGAGTTGACCCAAGGCCACAAATGTTGTAGCGCGGAAGTCCAATGCCTCGATATGATGGCTATTGTCGCACTTTCCGAATGTTCTGCCAATAACACAATGACAGGTATACATTGCTTCTATATAAATGGAGTCCTGTTGGCTCGCGAATAATTGAGATGGTCGTGAGCCAACAGGACTCCATCTACAGAGAGGCAATGTATACCTGTCATTGCGTTATTGGCAGAACATTCGGGAAGTGCGACAATAGCCATCATATCGAGGCATTGGACTTCCGCTCTGAGACTCAATTTTTTTGCAAGTGCATCTGCCTCGTTTCATGCCTCTGTCGCAGGGGCAGCTTCTCATTGCCTGTTGATCAAGAGGAGGGAAATGTCAGACAAGTGCTTCTTCATTCTTCAGATTTCACAAAGTCTTGAGTGCTCATATGACAACTCACGTCCTTGGCATCATGGTGAACGATTGAAGGAGACTGTCAGATAGCAGTGACATCGCAGGCGGTTCGAACTTCGATGTCTGACCACGAGTCACGACGATGACGGTGTTGCTCTCCTTCTTATCCGAATGCTGCTTTTTTTTGCCCATTCTCGTAACGATGTCGTCTAGTGTTCTTCCAGAACAGACGTATCAGTCGTTCAAAGCCACAAACCACAGATGACCAGAAGGGCATCTGCCAAGGAGGTCGATTGCGTTCAGGAGGCCAAGTAAGTGAAAGCGAGAACAGCTTTGGATGAACCTCATCTGTTCATAGGGACTAGCCTTATTCGGAAGTCAACGCCATCTGTTCGCCCAGGCTTTCCATGTTCAACATGGAGTGGTCAGCCCGCACATTCGATCCGGGGTTCAGTGACGCGGCACTCCCGATTTCATGAGGTTAACTCCAGTCTCCAACGCGTCAAGAAGCTTTCTTGTGTGCGCTTGAGATTACTTTTCTCATCGACCAGGCACGGGCCGCTCTTGCTCTCTGAGAAAAGAGGCTTCGCCGCTGTCGAGTCTCAGCCATAGCTGGGACGCGCGACATGTTTTCGACTCGCTTCGGCGTGCTTCGCCCTTTGGCAAGTATCCAGCCGTACGCTTTCGCAACTTTTCTGCAGATCATTGGGCTTTGCCTTTGTCTCGCGCATTTACTTCCAATTCATTCTTCGCATTCCGATGTGCTGATCAAGCACTTCTTGGATCAACGCTCTATTGCTGGACGAGGTTGGTCTGATCCCAACATTCCCAAGCAGTCGGGCGTAAACGTATTACAGCAAGAGGTCTCTGTTGAAATGGGCACCAAGGTATCCCATGTGTGACGATGTGTCGCTCATGATGCATGACCGTAAAACTTGTGATGGTGCCTCCGTTTTTATCGTCTTCGCTGAGCGGCTCTACCAAGGTCTCATTTTGTTGGAAAGGTGTTTCTGTTCGCACATCGTGGGAATACATCTATTACCAAAAGCTGTTTTCCAAGGTTATTGCCACTCTTGTGCGTGAAGTCAATTCGATGACGTTGCACATAGCTCACCTTGAACAAGTCGTTGATGATGGTAGTTTCCATGGGTGTCCAAAGGAGACCGCGGCGCGGGGAAGCTGATGTCATCTCTTTCCCTGCCTCCCTTGTGGGTCCCTTGTGCTCAAACGGGGGTAGCTCGAGGCTCGAGCTCGTGGCTTAGCCCAACGACGACGAGGAAAACGCGACTTCGACCATGGTCCTTTCGACGAGCCACCCATTTCCGACCGGCGAGGCGTTCTGAGAAATCTGCCTGCGCAGGCTTATCAGGTACTTGCGACGTTCTGGAAGTGCGAACAAAGGAGAAAGGGTATCGAACCCGCAGAATGCCAAGAGAATCAACATACGGCGGTTCTCTTGTCCCTGTATTCTACCTTCATCTCCTCCGCCATCCCCCAGCGTTTACCAGACGTTTTTTTCCCCAACGATAGCATTTCGAAAAGAGGTCTTGAGAGACACGAGACCTGCGATATCCGTATCTTCCTCGCTCGTGCAGCTTAGAGGCACCATGTCCCTCCGCGTGACTCTCGACGAACGCCCGGAGTTCTACACCAACCTCGACGTTATAAAGGGCCGCGTGATTCTTGGGCTGAATCGATCCGAGCAGGTCGGAAACATTGTGGTGAAGCTGGAAGGGGAATCCACGACGGCGCTTCAGGTGCCCAACCCGTATACTACCGGGGAGATCGTGCAAAGGCCGCCGGGACCGATGCCTGGCCCGCCCGGCAGCGTGGTGAGCGAGAACCACAAGATATTGTACAAGGTGCAGCAGGTGTTTCCGGACGAGTACCACTCCAGCACATCGAACCCTTTTGGGGCGTTCCCGCTTCAACCGGGCGAGCACACGTTCCCCTTCCAGTTCAAGCTGCCCATCAACAACGCTTGCAGCGACCCGAATGCGATGGCAAAGCTCGGCGGCCTGGGCGGGGTGGGAGGCTTCGGGTCCGGCGGCGGGCTTTTTGGAATGGGCGGCGTGCGAGTCATGGATGGCACAAAACAGCTACTATTTCGGCATGTCACGCGCACGCTGCCTCCCTCGCTGACCGGTTATCCCATGGAGGCCGAGATACGGTACTACATCAAGGTGACGGTTCAGCGGCCGGGGTTCTTAAAGGAGAATTGGAGGATTCAGATGGGGTACAAGTTCTTGCCCATTGAACCGCCACGACCACCGAAGACGGGCCAGGAGGTATTCGCCAGACGTCCGTTTACATTTCGGCCGCGATCCCCCGTTCCGCAAACCAAGAAGAAGAGCTCGTTCTTCTCGAGCAAAAGCGACAAGAACAGCCAGTCGGACACACCTGGCGCATCTACTCCAAACTCACAGAATGCAGCACCTGCACCGTCGGTCGAGATGTCGGCCTGGCTCCCTCACCCTGCGGTTTTGACATGCAACAAGGCCGTTCCGCTTCGACTCATCGCCAAGAAACTGGTAGATTGCCCAGAGCAGCTGACTCTGGTCTCGTTTCAGATGGAACTCATTGGCATGACAGAGGTCCGAACACATAATCTCTTTGACAACAAGATCAACCGATGGGTTATCGCCTCCAGCGTCGACCTCAACATTCCTCTTACCAGCAAGTCCGACGCTGCGGTCGGATCCGAAATCACCATCCCTGACAGCCTGTGGAGGGACAAGCCATTACCCAACACGGTCGCACCCTCATTCGTTACATGCAATCTATCGAGACGGTACGAGTTGGAATTAAAGCTTGGTATCTGCTGGGGGAAAGCCAAGTCCGGGTGGATCAGCAACCATCCACAGACCATCTACCTACCTTTGCACTTTGCATCAATCCAGGTCTTCTCAGGCATCACGCCTCCCCCCGCGCTGGTGGAAGCAGCCAGGAACCACACCGCTCCCGGGAGAGCGACCGTGAGTTTTCCCCCGCGGTTACCCCCGCGGACGAACGTGGCGCCAGCGGCCTCATCGCAAAGTCAGAATCAAAATCAGCAGCGACCGTCGTTACCACAGAGACCAGCCGCAGACCCGTTGTACCCTCCGCAGCTACAACCGGGAGAAACAGCTCCTCCGTACGACGACGCGCCACCGAGTTACGATGAAGCGGTGGCGGAGAACCTCTCGGGACCGTTTGACGGGTTGCAGTCTCGGCCGGCGTATAGTGGGGTGACGAACGAGGATGCGCCAAGTCAGATGCCTGCAGAAAAGAGCTGATGACGGTGATGTTGTTGATGATGATTGACGATGATGACCTGTATCGCGAATATCAAGTTGTCGCGCCCAGTCATAGTCCTGGTACAGACGCGGCGAAGATAAAAGGTTTTTTTTTGGGTACATAGTCGGAAGCAGCGCGCCTGTTTGAAATTTCTGGGAGTTGGCCACGCGCTGGAGTGTGGACGGGGATCAAACAGAGGTGGAGGAGTCTCATTAGCCAGACGTCAATTGACCAGGATGGCAGTCAGCCAGGAGTACGGGACCGTCAGGCAAACGATAAAATTAGCGGGTATTCTTCATTTTATTATATAGAGAGTTCTCCGGAATTACACGACTTATTACTATTGTACGTACATACGCGTTGCGCCTCGCAACATTCTTGTGACAACAATGAACAGCTTGAGCTAACCCTGACCTAGATGCGACGGATTCTCTGATGTCACGGTGAGAAAAACCGGAGAGAAGAGGCTTGTGTCGTGATAGTCATCAGGCTCCTGCTGCTGGCATTTAGAAAAGCTAGATATGAAGGCTACCTTCAGCGCCTGGAATCTCGTTCGGTACAAGTTGGACGAAGATGGGCTTGTGCCACATTGAATAAGATGACACTCTTTCAGGGTGGAGCATCGTCAGTGTGTTTTGTATCAAAGCACGGCACCACTGCACAATGGCCTTGGATCACAGAGTAAAAGTTTACTCGCAGCAGGCAAACCTTTGTACATGAGCCTGATATGCATATAGGTGATACTACCAGAACACGCGCGTTGAGGAGCAGTTGACGGCAGCGTCGCAGTGGCTAATACCTACGTATGTACACAACCTTACTCCATGGGCTGTAGCCTGTAGGTAATTTGCCTACAACTCCGTACCGGACTTTCGTCATTGAATGCCAGGGTTTGTAAGTGCATGCGCGCAATGATTTAGCCGTTGGTTGGCCCTTGTACAGAGTATGTATGTAGCCTGTAGTTACATAGAGACGAACTGCGCGCCAGGTACGATTTCAGTCGGCGCCAGGTACGACCCATAATTTGTACTCCACAATTCAATTTCGTTGTACCCCGCGCTGAAAGACAGTGCATGCGA
>SRQG01000373.1:0-27161 GCA_018360325.1 Claviceps aff. humidiphila group G2b | reverse complement strand
GTACGCGATGAAGCATTTTGAAGCTCTTTATGTCACTCCAAGTCACAACCAACGAGCGAGGGGGATGTGGGGCCCGCGACATGAAGTGAGCCTCTCCGACGTTAATGGGATCTGCTAGCCATGCTAGTGGGCGTAAGAAGCATCTTGCCCGAGCAATCAAAGAGCAAACCCTGGTATCTATTCTTCGTCTCTGCGTCTAGATGATGAATATACATAATACAGCTAGCTATATACAAAATATACAAATACGTGTACAGGTGTATTGAGGGTGCTCAAGCTCGGCTGAGTGCCTGCAGCGAGCTAGGATCATCGACTGCGTTTGGCACAGCATCTGGTGCACGCCTATCACACACAACGCTGCCATGTTGTTCTCCAAGCGGTCGAGGACGTGGTTGTGGTGGCGCCGTGACGGAATGAAGCCATTTGCTACGGAACAGCACGATTTCTCGTGCTTCACCCACGTTTTGTTGTAAAATGGCCGAAGACCTGACAAAGACTTTGACGGTGGCGCTGCGATAATTAGGTCATCCGTGGACCGTGGTCCATCCGGAGACCTTGTTCCCCATGAAGCGGTTACTTCTTTCTGGTAAACTAGGTCTTTCCGGCAAGTCATGTCCGCTATGACACAACTTCACGAGCCGACAGGACGACATAGTCGGCGGGCGGTCGTTGGTGCAGAGAAGTAAACTCGCAAGGACGTGCATCACTCTAGGAGATGGCCGTAGAGAGTGGCCCTTTCGGAGGCGGTTTCGCAGATATATCGCCCTTCCGTGTGTCGTTTGACGGGGAAAAAGAGCAGCATCTGTTTTGTCGCAGACCGCATCATCGAGGAATATGACCCTTTTTCTCTCGCTCGCTGTTTGTGGTCTTTGGCCGATTATTCACCTTGAGAATAGTTATCAACGTTTTCGATATATCCACCCGTTGACGCGACGAAGGACGGCATTTTTGCACATGCTCAAGAGTAACTTGTAACTGCTCAAAAGCCTGTCGGTGGATTTCGCTTTGTTCTGGATACGTTAGAATTCTTGAGGCAGCTCTCTTCATGGCCAATTTGATAGTCTCCTTGCAGATTTTGCTACCGTGCCACCAAATCATCTCTGACGTGAATTCGGAGAGCAGTGACTGCAACTCTTTGTATTGCACAGAACCCGTATAGGCAAACACCAGATTTGCAAAGTTGTACTCGCTGTACAAAAGTTGGCCATTGCCATTTTCGCGGGCCGCAATTTTGCACACGTTGATCGCCGCCCCGTGCTTGCCTCTAGCTGACAGTGCCTGAGCCGCCGCGTTATATGTGCTATCTTGAAGACGGATGCCTGATTCCAGAGAACTGTTGATCCATGTACTTGGGTCTCCGCCTTGCTTGAATAGAGCTATGAGCAAGGGCGTGAGTGCCTTGCTTACATCACGCCCCTTCCTATATGCTAAGCTGATCAAATGCCTCGCGCGCTCCGTATCCACGTTTTCGCCCTCAAGTTGTGCTGAAACAGTATTTCTCAACGCGACCGTGGGATGTGTTTCAAGGTGATCAGGATCGGTGGGCTGCGTCGTCGCCAGACCTTGAGCCCTGCGCAATCTCTTAGCGAGGAGACGATCATAAAGACGACGAATAGACCGATCACAATACCACAGACTCCTGCGACATCTGGCAAAAAAAAGTTGATTGAACCATTTGTCCACCAAAAGGTTGTTGTCGCAGCAGAAGTGAAGCCAGGAGCCTGCAGAATCCGCTCTACGACGGCGCGCATGACCGTCCAACACGGCGAAAAACCATTTCGGTTTGATCCTTTCAAGACTGAAGCCTGTCACGGCCTTGCGAAGGAATGCCTCGACTTCGTCATGATCTCTGCATTGAGCCACAAAGCTGTCCGTAGCGTCTCTGAGAAGTTTTTGATATAGAAACTTATTTCCGACGCTTTGGGCCTCCTCTGGATGCTCGATGCTCTGTCGCAGCACTTGAATATGCGACCAAACTTCATCCCATTTGCCGCCATTGACTTTCCAGGGAATGAGATCTTGCAGAAGGCGGACATCGGACACAACCGCACCTAAGTCTTTCTCTAGCATTCGCAGCTCTATGTTCGTAAATTTGGTTTCGTCAGCCTTCAAAGCCAATTTGACCATCAACTGGCGAATCTCGATTTCAACCTCCTTCCGTATTTCTATGTCTCTAAACAGCCCGCATTCCTGCAGTCGCAGATATAGCTGTTTGATTGAGGCAAAGTTGCGTTGACTTTCCGAAAGCCAAGATAGCAAGCGATGTATGAGGCGCCCACTCGCCCATGGGCATAATGGATTATTGTTGGATAAAAAGAGAAGGACTTCGCGGAGACTCTTACGATGCGCATGATTCTTCAAAACTAGAGCGCATGGTGCGAGGATTTCCATAGCATCTTCTTTTAATGGGAGCAAGCTCGACAACGTGGCTATAATATCCGCGGGGCAGGAGTGAGTGGCAATCTTGAAGAGACGGATGGCTTGGGATTGGACAAGTTCCATAGCAGCCGCCGGGAATTGCCCAAGAGATGCTATCTCCTCAACTAAATCCTTCGCAGAGCTCAAGTCCTTGCTGCAAATTTTTTCTTTGTTTTCCGCAATACGAGCTTCCAAATCTGTTAGCAATCGCTCCAAATCTGCTGTAAGTTGTCGAAAATGATGCCTTGAGGCCAAGCTGCTATGATCCGTCTTTGGTATGGACCGCTCCCTGGCTTTTGTGATATTGGTATCTGAAACCGGCAAGTGTGCCGCATGAGTCGAATGGAAGCGAGTACCTCTTCGCGGAGCTTTCCAGTCCGAGCGTTGCGGTCTGTTAGATCTCAGCCATGTCGACTTCATCTTATTGAAACTGAGGATGTCCAGATTGCCGGTGAATTGGGTAGCGCGACTCATTGGACCAATAGATCCGGCGATTTTGGAAGGTTGGATAGGTTCGTGGTGACTTTTATTTCGGCTGATGGGCTGTAGTAGCCGGCTGCTGTATTCACAAATATCTGTCGCCTCATCGATTCCCCCTCTTGTATGCGTACGGCCTCTTCGACGAATTGAGCGCTTGGCCCGCGTGATGGACATCTTAGATAGAGCATCGTCGTCGATTTCGGCGAAAATATCGCTCTCGCTCCCGCTCGCAGAGCCTCTTGTTCGAGCAATTGTCCGCCGACTTTCTCGAAACGAGTTTGCAACCAGCTGTAGCTTCTTGGCATTTTCAATTGCAGTTAGGGCGATTTGCATGCGGCGTCGACGTTCCTCTGAGAGTAGAATCAGGGAACAGGAGGTTGTCAGAAGCAAGCCTCGAAGAGCGTTGAGCGCAGCTCGGGAAGGGGCGACGGGCGGGGGAGAGGCCATTTCATGGACCCATTCTGCGCGGATAAAACAGAACAGCTGTATAAAGAGTGTATTCCGCGCGTATCATCGGTAATTGTTGGCCATGCGCGTGCTCCAAGTCGTTGGGAGCTTGGGATTGATAATTGAATAGGGACCGCGACGACAAAAATCCAGCGCGGATACACTTCGGTAGCCTCTGCAGTGCCAGGATCAGGATCAGGATGGTGGGTCCACAGTTCGTGATCGTCACTCATCAGAGATTCAGATCACTGATCTGGACTCAAGAGTCAGGAGTCAGCCTGGAGCTACAGTAGGTATGTATCTGGTGTTTCACGCAGGTGCGCAGCCTTTGCAGCGCAAGCTCGTCATGACTCGACAAGACAGCAATTGTTGGCTTGAGATATTGCTTTCGATTGACGAAGCGTCCGAGACCATGCAGCATAAATTCATTTGCCTCGTCGCGGATTGGACAGCACTGAGCAGAGCCAAAGCAGGCGTAGCTGCAGAGGAAACGTCGCCGCCTTGGCCGTCGGCAAAGGTAGTCAAAGTTACCGACGGCATTACGGGAAAGAACTCGAACGTGACTGTTCGCTGGAGTCGCTACTGCGTTATTGAGGCTCAAGTCGGGCGACTGTGGATCGACGCAATGCGAAATTCGAATACATGATGTAGCGTTATAGGCAGGCGCTTCCCAGGCTTTCTAAGCTTGTCCTATCGTCACTGGTCAGGCCACGGTTCTTCTTCGCGAAACGAACCATGCCGCTGTATCTACTCTACCAAAAATTATCTGGCTCCGTTTTCCTCAATTCTTCCTTGACTTCTCCTAAATTTTCCCTTGCTTACTCCTCAAGAGTTGTCTGCACCGTCTGTTTCCTTTGCCAAGCCTGTCCGACGACTCCTATTTTCATCCCTCCGGCCTTCTTGCGGCCATGAATGTCGTACTACCTCATGTCGAGCCACCCGCCTCTCCATTGTCCCATTATCGACTGCTTTCTCCCACAGCTTCTGTTCGAGTGAGCCCTCTGTGCCTGGGGTCCATGAATTTTGGCGATGCTTGGTATGAGACAGATCCCGATCTCAGCCGTCGTACTGTAAAATGACGAGGTCTCTACGAGTACACAGGCTGAAATACACCACTAACAGATCGATATAACCAGGGCAGCTTGGATGGGAGAATGCAACCAGGATAATGCAGAAAGAATTCTTGACTTTTTCTACAAGCAGGTCAGTTCTCCTGATGCTATGGTTGGCGCGAACAGCAGAGTTATGCCTCACCAACCAAGAGCCAAACGAGTCATATACCATTGAACATCAATCTGCTAAAGCGCCTTTGACAGGGAGGTCAGCGACTTCGGCCATAGTCTCAACAGGCGTTCGCTGACATCAAGCCTCCGGTGTAGGGAACTTCATCGACACGGCCAATAGCTATCAATGTGAACAGTCAGAAACATGGATTGGCGAGTGGATGAAGAAACGTAGGAATCGCGACCAAATGGGTAAGTGCGGTCGTTCCAGCTTGCATGAAATGGCAAGGCTTTGAGTCTTGATGGCCACAGCTGAACTTGTGAATCAAGTCATTGCTACCAAATACACAACGAATTTCAAAGCTGGACCCGACCAACCCCGCATTATGGCCAACTTTATAGGCAATGGGACAAAGAGCCTGCAGATATCTGTAAATGCTAGCTTACGGAAGCTGCAGACCGACTACATTGACCTCTTATATGTTCACTGGTGGGACTACAGTGCTTCGATTCCGGAAGTCATGCAGTCTTTGAACCAGCTTGTCGCGAGTGGCAAGGTGTTGTATTTGGGCATCAGTGACGCCCCTGCTTGGATTGTGAGGTAGGTGCTGCCTTGCTACAGACACTTGACTTGTCAAAATGTGGTAAACTTCTTATTGACTTTACGTTTCTAGCAAGGCCAATGAATACGCTCGGAATCATGGGCTGCGCCAATTCTCCGTTTACCAGGGACGGTGGTCTGCTGCTTGTCGTGATTTTGAGCGTGACATCATACCCATGTGCAAAGCCGAAGGTATGGGCATTACTCCTTGGGGAGCACTCGGGGGAGGCAACTTCAAATCAGAAGATGCCCGGCGCTTGAACGAAGGCCGCAAGTCCGAGGCTAGTGTTGCCGACATCAAAACCAGTCGGGCACTGGAAGCCATTGCGCATCGCAGAAAGACCGCTATTACTAGTATCGCCCTGGCCTATGTCATGCAAAAAACACCATACGTGTTTCCCATTGTGGGTGGGCGAAAGGTTGAGCACCTCAAAGCCAACGTGGAAGCATTGACAATCGAGCTTTCAGACCAAGAGGTTCATGAGATTGAAGCAGCCGTGCCTTTCGATCTCGGATTTCCACACAACTTTTTGTGGGGGAAACAGCTGCCCAAGGAGTCGCTTCAGGACACTTGGCTGCTATCAACCGCAGGGAGCTTCGATCATGTTGCGGAAGTCAAGGTACGTGGAACCGATCCCGGGTTCATAGAGTTCAAGAACTGATTAAGTTTGAATTCTCTTCTAGCCCATAAGACCCACAACCAATGGAGAATAGTATTCTTCATTCAGGACCTCTCACTGGCGTTGGCGACCTCACAAGCCGTGCACAGATGCACGAGACAATTACAATCGAGGCATGCCGAACATGAAGTATCCCTGGTATTAATGTGATCGTTGTTATCTAGTGTTTCGTCAGACAGCAGCGACGAGTATAGAGTCTATCTAGTCAATGACAATTGCTTTCCGTTGAATTCCCCCTTTCAAGCGGTTTCTGAATTGCAAGTAACGCTGTCTGAAGGGAGGCTTGCGTACCTACCTACACGTAACAGGATCAAGAGCTGATGCGAATGTAGTGGAAAACAACTACTTGGACAATTATGGTGGCCAGTGCTCCCATGCATCCGGCTGACCGACGACGTAGAGCCCCGGTCAATTCATATCACATCTCTCTTATACACATGACGAGTGCATGATAAAGTCTTTTGCTGTTCACTTTTTTGTCTTGTCTGTAAAACATATTTTCATAACTCATTTCAATGTTTGGCACCCTTTCCCTTTGCTTCGTTTTCGCCAAGCTCTCGAATGAGGATCGCAGTCGCGCCCGCTCCAGAGTATTCTTTTTGCCCAGTCTCGAAGCCTGGACACACGGCAATAGCCAGATATTTGCCGTCATTGGAGAATGCCAGCGCCGCCACACTGTTGGGGAATTTTTGATACTGCTTTAACCGTCTTTTGGCCTCGGCATCCCACAGTGCTACTGTGCCATCACCACCCCCTGAAGCAAAAGTTCCATGGACGGGATGGAACGCGAGGGCATTCACGGGGTAAACGACGTCACCATCGCCTTCGGGCGCCGCTTGACGATGGCATTTGAATGCATACTTGCGTGCCTGTGACTCTGCCGTGTCTTCGAACCATTCTACTGCTACGCGGCCTTCGATACTGGAGGTAGCATAACCGGCGTCATTTGGCATACAGGCCACCGCGCGAGTGAGATAGCGCAGCGAAGATTCGCGTTGCTGCCACGGTTTTAAATCCGTGCCCCTTGAGGCAAAGAGCTGTGCAATAGCGTCGAGGTCATAGATGTGAATCATTCGGCCGGTCATAGCGACGACGACTTTGGTAGGGCTGACGGAGACGGCGTGTGGCTTGGCCGGGAGATTGATGGAAATGGGTGTGCTGGTAGGGGAGGAGAGATTATGCAGGTTGATGGTGGAATCCCATGAGGCGGAAACAAGGATATCTGGAGAAAGAGCTTCTGGTCAGTTCACTTTCTTTGGCTGCAAAGCAAGGAGCCGTGCCGATTCAGGACCCTGGCGCCTAAGTCGCAACGTACTGTAATCTTTGCTGTAGACGACGCATCGAACAGGCGCGGCATGTTTACTCAAAGATGTCTTGACCCCCGTTCGCAAGTCCAACCTGATTTGATTTGCCGTTAGTCATAAGCAGAGGCTAGAGGACCAGTGGAATTTTATTGTTTCCTTTACCTGCTCACGGTCCAATCTACGCTCGCTGTAAAAGCTTCATAGTCGTCGGCGCCAAAGCAAACGTCCAAAACGGGCGCTCGGTGCTCAATGGTTCTTATTAGGGGCAATCGTGCGTCGCTGGCCGCAATTTGATAGTAGTACACCTTGTTGTCCCATGAGGAAACGAGGACCTTGCTAGAATCGTTTGGCGCGAACGCGACGGCTGATACCGCATCGCCTGGAGGCGGTAAGAGCTCGAATTGTGTTGCTAGAATACCGGGGAAGAAGGACAATTAGCACTATTCGTATGCAGGACTTATCGGATAGACTGCATGAAGGAGAGGTCATTGCCAATGAGTAGGAAAAGCTTACCTGGAGCCATCGCTGGTTTATACCGTGCTGTTGGTTGTCCAGTTATACGCTGAAGACGACACGTTAGTTCTACCGACGACGGGTGTTTACTTTGGTGGTCACGTGGTGATACCTAGTCGTCACCTCGGCATGCTCAAAAAAGTGCATTGGAGCTTGTTCTGCCCGGTGGTACCGCTTCCGTGAACCCAGCCACACCCTGCCAAACTCCGCCACACCCCACCATCCACCTCGCAGGGCTGCAAAATGTCAAAATTATGACTCCGCAAACCACCAGTGAGGAACGAAATCGCGACTGTTTCACCGGCCACTGACCAACACATTCTTGGTGCCTACGAAAGTTGCTCACCGCAAAACCTCGAAGAATCGAAACCACCTTCGAGCGAAGAACTCTCTCGCAAAACATTCGGCGCGCCAAGTTGGAACGATTTTTCGAAACGGTCCACCTCAAGACATCTGCTCCTCAGGCCCCTCCCTTCCCCTCACCATCCCGAAATTCCCAACGACTATCTCTCAACTCTGACGACAGATCAACACCGCCACGATGTCGTTAACAAACTGCCGTTTCTACGAGGAGAAGTTTCCGGAGATCGATAGCTTCGTCATGGTCAATGTGAAGCAGGTGGGTAATGCCAGTCTCAAGACGCTGGCTGGGCTTTGAATCCGACGCGTGGAATAATCGGCTCTAACAGAGTGCTGTATAGATCGCCGAGATGGGTGCTTACGTCAAGCTTCTCGAGTACGACAACATTGATGGCATGATTCTGCTTTCCGAACTGTCGCGACGACGTATCCGAAGTATCCAGAAACTCATCAGAGTCGGTCGCAATGAGGTCGTCGTCGTGCTTCGTGTGGATAAGCAAAAGGGTGCGTGAGCTCGAGTCTTCTGCTGCCAGATAACCTGCAGGCCCAGATGCCCGTTATCACGAAGTCGATACTCTTCCTTTGACAAACCTGGAAATGCAGGGAAAGCAATGAGCTGACAAAAGGTGGCTAGGCTACATTGATTTGTCCAAGCGACGTGTATCTCCCGAAGATATGGTCAAGTGCGATGAACGATACAACAAGAGCAAAACAGTGCACTTGATTATGCGACACGTGGCCGAGAAGACGCAGACTCCAATCGAGACTCTGTATGAGACCATCGCATGGCCACTGAACAAGAAATACGGCCATGCCATCGACGCCTTCAAGCTATCCATCACGTATGCTTTCCCACAACTACGCATCATTTTGCTCTCCCCGTTGTCAAGGGACATGCACTAAAGCTCAAATCTAGAAACACGGAAGTCTGGAATGACGTCACCTTCCCCAGCAAGCCTGTCGAGGATGAGCTGAAGCTTTACATCAGCAAGAGACTTACTCCTCAGCGTACCAAGGTCCGAGCTGATGTCGAAGTGACGTGCTTCGGATACGAGGGTATTGACGCCGTCAAGACGGCGCTGAGAACTGCCGAGGCTGGCAACGACGCCGAGGACGCCAACGCTGATACTCAGGTCAAGGTGAAGCTGGTCTCGCCACCTTTGTACGTGCTCACCTGTACTTCATTCGACAAAAACCAGGGTGTCACACTTTTGCACGGAGCCATCGAGAGCATCAGAAAAAGCATTGAGGGCGCTGGCGGCAATTTGACCGTCAAGATGGAGCCCAAGGCCGTCACGGAGAGCGATGACGCCGAACTGCAGGCCTTGATGGAGAAGCGAGAGCGTGAGAACGCCGAGGTGAGCGGTGACGAAAGCTTGAGCGAAAGCGATGACAACGTCCCCGAGACGATGTAAGGTCCCGACGAGATGCGACACACGGCGGGTTGATACAATGTCAACGGAGGAATGGTTCCGATGATAACAAAAAGCGATGTACTAACAGGGAGGGACTCATTTCATACGTGAGACCCTGACCTGCTTTAGGCTAGTTTGGTGTTGCATGATCAGCTTTTCGGTAAATACATACATACATAGTAAATGCATGTTCATGTACTGTAGTCTGTACCTACCTACATAATCGTTTTGTCGGCCAAAGGCCGCAAGAAAGTCGAGTGCCGTGCAGCATCAATAGCAATCATCCACAGACATGTCGAGCGACGAGCAGTAGCTGCGGCACGAGTCTTACCTCGTGATAACTGCTGGCGGGCGATTCAATTTCATCCCCCCTACCTTATAATCACGATTGAGTAACAACAATTGTTGGTAAGGTTGAATAAATCAGTCAGAATAAGCCTCAGCTCTGTGATGGTTTGCTTGACAACAAATCGATATCGCAACGCGCAGGCAAGATAGCCGCAGTGAGCAGGTTTATCTACAGTCTGCTTTTTCGGTGCCATGAAAGAAGATGAAAAGCATCTGTTCAAAGCCATGGCCCAATGCAGTCATGCGAATGCCGGATTACTCTGGCTTGCGTCCGTACACAACCTGCGTCACCCCATAGATGTGAACCTTGGGATTCCGCATCGCCTCGCGCATACTCGCCAGCCACAACTGATACTCATCTTCTGGCTTTTGGATACTTTGCCAAAGCATCTGGGTGTATCCTGATTATTGATATCCCAAGTTGAGTATTACTGACTCTTTCGTGGATATAAGTACCTATAGAACAGGGGATTCCATACCTTGAAGGTCATGCTCCATAGTCTCTCGGGCAACACGACCGACTTCAGCGAACTTGCGATCTTTCGCCCAGGGTCCAATGGGGATCTAGCGACGAGTTAATTACTCTATTAATGTCCAAATGGAAATTCAACGGCAGCACGTACTTTGTATCGAACAATCTTTTTGTCGATGAAGCCGGCCTCGTCAAGAGCTTGTGGCTGTATTTCGTGCACGAACAGGGAACGATTCAGTATCTTGCTAGCCTCTCGAAATAGCTCTCCATATGAGGCAAGAACAGGCTCCAGTTCGTTCGACCCGTCGTCGCTGTAAAAGTCAGGTTCGTACTCTACAGACTCTATCCATCCTCCTGGCGCACAGCATCTGTAAGCTTCTTTGTACAGGGCTGTCCAGTCCTGAATGCCACCCACTATATAGCGCATGTGGATAAAGTCGAAATGATTATCGTTCCAAGTCCACTCGAGCGTCGCGTCATCTATTTCGAAGCAAAGGTTTGGTGGAACCCACTGCGGTTGGCACGGAGAAAGATCTGTACCAACGACTGAAGCATCGGGAAACTGGTCGGCGAATTCACTGTTCGAGCGGTGAGCGTACGGACATACTGCATGGGAACTCTTTGCTCGTACATTGCCCAGATGTCTGAGAAATCGGTCAGCGACGCCGTGTGTGATCATTGATGATACCCGATTACAACTCACCTGATCCCGTACCGACGTCAAGCACCCGCTACAATGATACTTAATTAGCATCAAGAGAGAAAAGTTTCTAATACTTCCGGGTCTATCAGAGCGCCTAGCTAGCACGTACATGGATCTTCTCTTTCTCAAGTGGTGCCAGATATAGCTGGTCGTCAAGAAGGATCGTCAAGCAATGGTGGCTTCATGTCGCGTTAGCATGCAAGTTCGCCGACAATGTGGACTCCTGGTGACTAGAACCATATTGCCTCCGATTCGAGCTGCTGGTCATCGTTGGGAATGAAATAGTTGGCCGTGAACTTATCACTGTGATAGGTGCGACCATGAATTTGACGGTACTCGAGAATGCTGCACGCAATCGACGTTGTCGAACTTTTACTGCAACGGATCATCAGAGAATTGTACAACAAATGGATCGCGAGGTTCACAAACTTTCCGGAGAAGACAGAACTGATATCATCTTGATGATCTGCCTGAAAATTGCGTTAGACTAGCATCTGATTCAGGCGAGGCGACTTTAGCTTACAAGAAAGCCCTCTGCAGCGATCAGGTCGTTTCCGGTATGGGTTTGACTGGGCGCATTTTCTTGTGCTGTAGCCATTGTCTCACAAAATCATTGAAATTTGAATGGAGAGGCAAGAAAGCTATCGACAGATCGAGCGGGACCGAGGCAAATATAAATAGGTATTTCCACTGTCCAGGCTCCTAGGCGTGATCTGTACGTTAGTGGAGTTTCGAGGAAGCCAAGACGTCATATCACCACAGTCAGAAATGGGTTACATTTATTAGTCCTCAAAGTTCAGACACCAGGTACCTTACCATGGTTTATGGAGTCGACACGCCATGTTTCAGAGATCACGCTTCTATGGGGTAGATGTCACCGGCACGATATCTTGCAAGTTGCCATTTTGGGGAACCCAATCTGGCCGGTCTACGTATACCCAGCGTCTAGGTAACTTGTACGGAGTCTATATGCAAGTTCAAGGCGCCTGTCGGGGCCGTCTTACAATTTCAGCTTGTGGTTGGCCTACCTCCACCATCGAGCATGGCACCCGCGTTCATGCCAGGATACCTACGGGCTATCTATGTACATATCTATATGATAGTAGTTCCGAGTACCCATTGATTGTACTCACTTCCTCGAGTCACAACACTGAACGAAGCCGGAAGGATAGAAGAGCCTCTCGATGTGGCGTAATGGACGCATGATCACGCATCGTACCTCTCAGGAGTCAGGCTCTCACATGGTGGGGGAAGATTAACATCGGCAGATATCTGGCCCCTGGAGTTGGCGAAACAAGATAGAATGCAACATCTATCAAAGAGGATATTGACGGCATTTGGGAGTAGCTTCGCTGTTCAAGTACGTACGAAGTAGATGGGGACCTCTACGTTCTTGGGCGTTGCGCTAAACAAGTTCAACTTTCAGTGGCTTGCGGCCGTACACAACCTGCACCATCCCATAGCTGTGAACCTTGGGATTTCGTATGGCCTTACGCATACTCGCAAGCCACACATGATACTCGTCTTTTGGCTGCTGAAGGCTTTGCCAAAGCATTTGAGTATAACCTAAAACCAGAGATGAGCAATCATTGCTCTATTTATAATATTCTTCCAAGTATAGGAAAGAGGGAATTCTATACCTTCAAGGTCATACTCCAAAGCCTCCCTAACAAAACGTCCGACTTCAGCGGATTTGCGATCTTTCGCCCAGGCTCCCATGGGGATCTAGTGGAGAGTTCTCAGTTAGGTCCTTCATCGAACATTTTAAAGGCATTCGGACAGCAATACTTACTTTGTATTGAACAACCCTTTTTTCGATGAAGCCAGCTTCGTCGAGAGCTTGTGGCTGTATTTCTTGCACAAACAGCGGGCGTTTCAGGACTTTGCTGGCCTTCCGATATAGCTCTCCATACGACGCAAGAATAGGCTCCAGTTCGGTCGACCCGTCGTCGCTGCGAAACTCGACATCATACTCAACAGACTCTACCCATCCTCCTGGCGCACAACATCTGTAGGCTTCTTTGAAGAGAGCCGTCCAGTCTTCAATGCCACCCACGATGTAGCGCATATGGATAAAGTCGAAATGATTATCGTCCCAAGTCCACTCGAGCGTCGCGTCGTCGACTTCGAAGCAAACGTTTGGTGGAACCCACTGCGGTTGGCACGGAGAAAGATCTGTACCAATTATTGAAGCATTGGGAAACTGGTCGGCAAATTCACTATTCGACTTTTGTAAGCATGCAGCGGCCATGTTGTGGTGTTTCTCTCGGTCATTGACTCATACATTGCCCAGATGCCTGAGGAATTGGTCAGCGACAGTCATATGTGATGAAATCCCGATTATAACTCACCGGATCCCGTACCGACATCAAGCACTCGCTATATTAATCCCGAATGAGTATGAACATTGAAGAAAAAAAGTTGTAGTGCGTTTGAGTCAATCGGAGCGCCTGGAGGCTGGAAGCTGGCACGTACGTGGATTTTCTCTTTCTCGAGCGGTGCAAGAAATAGCTGGTCGTCAAGAAGAAGCGTCAAGAAATGGTGACTGCAGATCGACAGTCGCATTAGCGTGCAAGTTCGCCGACAACATGGGCTCGTGGTGAGTAGAACCATATTGCCTCCGATTCGAGCTGCTGGTCATCGTTGGGAATGAAATAGTTGGCCGTAAACTTGTCGCTATGGTAGGTGCGGCCATGGATTTTACGGTACTCGAGAACGCTGGACGCAATCGACGTGGTGGAACTTTTACTGCGACGGACGTCAGAAAATTGAAATGACATTTGGATTTGAGATTAACAAACTCTTCGGAGAAGATAGAATCGATCTCATCTTGATCATTCACCTAAGAATTGCATTAGATTCGCATCGGATTCACTGAATGCGACGACTTAAGACTTACAGGAATGTCCTCTGCAGCGATCAGGTCGCCCGCGGTATTGGACGGACGCTGCTTATTTGCGTGTGCTGTTGACATGATGGTATCAGATTTTATAAAAATTAGTTGGGAAAAGAGCAAGTTACGACCAAGTCGAGTGGGATGCTGGCTACATAACTTATACATGAATAAAGAAATATGATCGTTGTTCAGTGGAGGTATGAGCGAGCTAAGTTGTCATCACACCACGCGAGACATCCCATATGGGTACGGAGTACACCCAGGTTCGTATGTACACATACTGTACATAGCACAGTACTGAGCTTACCATGATTGTGAAGTAGTAGATAGGTATAAAGTAACTTTCAGGCACCGCGTCTCGATGATGACCAACACAAGGCAGAACGTCCTGTTAACGTGAATGGCTGGCTCGGCCAGGGAACCACCATCAAGTAACTAACCGAGCAACAAAGTGAGCTCACGGAAAGCTCGAAGAATCAAGATGCGCAGCTGAAGCGTTACCTACTCCGTATTTTCGTAGGGTTTGGGCACATACGCTGCAGCCGTCGTAATCTTATTCCGCTTGTTGACGTTCCCTTCAATGTCTCCACCGTTTGGCTTGCCGATGATGCGCCATTGCCGATCAATGCCGAAGCAGCGAATTCCCGAGAAAATGGAGACAATTTGAACTTCACTCTTTGTAAGGTAACATTCTCGACGGCGCGCCCAATAAGTTCCACACCACCGTCTTTTTGCAGGAACGAGTCGCAGAAGCAACCGGGGAGGAACAAGGAATCGTACGAGAATCGAGACTGATCTTCTGCAGTTTTTTCGTCATGTGTGATGTGCGAGTAGTCTTCGCTGACCAACCGACGCGCGGGTTTGTACGACGCCCGGTTTGTATACACCTTCTCTCTGATCGCTCCCGTTGGTTGGTCACACGAGATATCGCGATGCATGACGGTGAGAAAAGAAAAAGCCGTCCATATTCCACGTTGGGTGCATGAAGCTGGAAAAGAGCGAAGATCCGGCTAGACAAGTGAATTATCAGGTGGAAATCCCCTCCTTGTCGCGAGACAACCTCCTAAGCGACGACATACAGTCACGTTGCCAGAGTTCCGTAGCGTGCCAGATCAGATAAGCGGCGGCTCGAGGCGAATACATACCTACTATTCAATTGTGCCACGCCTACAGAGTATTTTGGTTCACGACTGGGTTACATTAACAGTAAGTAAAGCTAGGTAATAAAGAGTCAATTGTGATTACTGTACCGTCAGGTCTGCAATGGTTTCCTTGGGAACAAAGTGGTATCACACTGCACAGACCAGGTAGCAGCGATGAGGCAAATTGTTTATAAGATGCTTTTTCGGCGCTATGATTCATCATTTATGAAAGATAAGCATCTACCTACCTATTCAACGTCATGGCCCAATACAGCCAGCCATCATCCATGCGAATGCCGAATCATTCTGGCTTGCGTCCATACACAACGTACACCATCATATAGCTATGAACCTTGGAGTTGCGAATTGCCTTACGAATGGTCCCCAGCCACACGTGGTACTCGTCTTCTGGCTTCTGAACACTTTGCCAAAGCATCTGGGTGTAACCTGATACCCAAGGGTGAGTATAGTTCATAATTTATTTCACGAATACAAGTATCGAAAAGCGAGACTCTATCATCCCATACCTTGAAGGTCATTCTCCATAGCTTCTCGGGCAATACACCCGACTTCAGCCAATTTTCGATCCTTTGCCCAGGGGCCGATAGGAAGCTAGTAGCATGTCAATTCTATGAAACGTCCAAACGGTAATTGAACAGCAGCACTTACTTTGTATTGAACAATCTTTTTGTCGATGAAGCCAGCCTCGTCAAGAGCTTGCGGCTGTATCTCGTGCACAAAGAGGGGACGTTTCAGTATCGCGCTAGCCTCTCGAAATAGCTCTCCATACGATGCAAGAATAGGCTCCAGTTCGGTCGTCCCGTCGTCGCTGCGAAAGTTGAAACTCAACATCATATTCAACAGACTCCACCCATCCTCCTGGCACACAGTATCTGTAGGCTTCTTTGAGCGAGGCTGCGCGAGAGCAGCAAGCTGCGCAGCTGCAGGAGCTGCACCAAACCATCCAACAGCTCCACGGTGCGCAGACCGCCACGCAGGCGGCAGCTCCGACCTCCTCCCATGAGGACTTTGTTCGACGGAACGTCTTCACAGTTCCGTAGCTGGCGCATCACCGTTGAAGACAGACTGGCATCAGACTGCGCCGCTCGCCCTCCGTGTCGCCTTCGGGATCCTTGGACGGCCCGGCTGTGGTCGATGACGCAGGCATTCGTCGTAAAGCGGAGCGGAGCTCCAATGCCCGGTCCTTGGCCGCCGCATAGTTGTCGATGGGTAGGTCCGCGTTGCTATTGCACCGGGCGTCGAACCCTGTGTGGAGGGCGACCTGCAACAGCTCTATCTTATGGATGTCTGGGATGTTCAACCGATCTGCCTTTGCCAGTTGAGACTCGAATCGAACCAAGAACTCGGTGAAGGGCTCGTTGGCCCGTTGTCGCAGCTTGTGAAGTTGGAGGCGGGCCTCGCCGACAGTCGTGCAGTCGGCGTAAAGGGTATCGAGGCACCCTATGATCGAAGTAATGTGCCAGCCTCTTCTGGACAGAGTCCGCAAGGCTATCATTCACGAACATCCATTGCAGGCGCGGAGTGAGAACGGCGCAGTCTGATGCCAGTCTGTCTTCAACGGTGATGCGCCAGCTACGGAACTGTGAAGACGTTCCGTCGAACAAAGTCCTCATGGGAGGAGGTCGGAGCTGCCGCTTGCATGGCGGTCTGCGCACCGTGGAGCTTTTGGATGGTTTGGTGCAGCTCCTGCAGCTGCGCAGCTTGCTGCTCTCGCGCAGCCTCGCTCTGCGCCAACCGCTGCTCGTTCTGAAGCAGTTAAGTATCTCGAACGAGACGTGGAGTACGAGGCTACTACACTGTTCACCTTCCTAACCCGGCATAACAGGAACCGTCCACAGCCTCAAAGACTTGCCGACGGGGTCCGCGACCGGATTCTCCGTTATGTTCCTCGCTACCGTTCAGATCCATAGCATCCCACGTATGTACTCGGATATTGAGATCTAGCGTAGGAGTCTAAGGGATCCAAAGAAATCAATGTGCGTGTACACTACCGCGTTCTTGAAACTCATAGCAAATCCAATAGTCCGTGTACCCGAACTTCTCAGAACAATACGGAAGAAGGAATCTAGCCGTTGTTGAAAGTGCTCTGTAGCTAGATGTGAGTTCTTTCGTAGAAACTTCCGGGCAAGTTTTATTCGTTGTGTCGAATCCGCCTTCTTCCACGCATCGTAATCCTTGGAGTAGCGCAGTAGAGAAGGGCAGTGTAGATCCGCGGCGCTCGCGGACATGAAAAGGCTCGGGGCCCCGACGGCGCGGACGTGCGCAAGCCGGTTCGGCGGGATATCGTGGTAGGTCTCAGGTCCGGAGTAGGGGTTGAAGGCGGAAGGTGTTCTTCATGTTTGAGGCACGATGTGTACTCAATCTCGCGGTAAAGAAAGGTATCCTGGGTAGTATCATGTTCGCCACGATAACATCACTTGACTTGCCCCCCGAGAGGCGCAAGCGAAGAGAGGATACAACAGTAGCATATCCCGTATCGCGGAGTCGAGTAGAACTAGGTAGCTGCGGAAAAGGGGCGAGGAATCCGGCATTCGTAGCAAACGAAAGAAACCGGGCGCGGGGCTATGGAAACTGCTTGTCCTCGATTGCGCCGTACTTTCCGGGAGGCGCGATCGTCTCGATCAAGTCTCCGGTGGTGTTCTTGTTGCGAAGGAGTCTCGTTTGCAAGCCGGTTATACTCGCTCGGGCCTCGTATATTCTCGGGAGAGCTATCGCGATTCCGTCGTTGCCGGGGGACTTGCCTACCATAGTTCCGACATGGCTCGCAATTCTTGGTGAGTACGGAGGGTTGGCGGGCGGAGGCAAAGTGAGAGATCGGGAGGATGTACGAGCATTTCGGACATTTCCACGTACTTCCTTCGGATGCGGTATCCTCGAGCACCGTAGTAGGAAGCATCCGGCGTCTTTTCGAAGGTCCGGCTTCGTTAAAACTGAAGAAATCGTGCGGCGACGCGTAGCGAAGGCGCACATTTCGTGTTTGCCTCTTTATTATGCTCCAGTATGGAGTGGAGTCAGTACACTTATCGGTCCTTATCGGTCTTTATCAATCCTTATCTCCTCCCTTCAGTGTCAGTGACAAGAGAACAACAAGCATCAACACAAAGGACACCTATTTTTACACCCTTATTCACACAACATCATGAGAGCACGAGAACCATTCATTTCGCCACGCTTTCATGAGTAAGCCATAGAGATTTGACTCTTGAGAGCCTCGAATGTGTAGAAATGGCTTCGCTTCGCTTCGCCAACATGATCGAACAATACAACAGTGTATATGCCGCATCACTCTGGCTTGCGTCCGTACACAACCTGCACCATTCCATAGATGTGAACCTTGGGATTCCGCATCGCCTTGCGCATACTCGCCAGCCACAAATGATACTCATCTTCTGGCTTTTGGATACTTTGCCAAAGTATCTGGGTAAAACCTGATAACCCAAGGTGAGTATTTTTGGCTCTTTCATGAAGATAAGTATAGAAAAGAGGGATTCCATACCTTGAAGGTCATGCTCCATAGCCTCTCGGGCAACACGCCCGACTTCAGCGAATTTGCGATCTTTTGCCCAAGGTCCAATGGGAACCTAGTGATGAGTTAAGTACTTCTTGAACGTTCAAAAGGCAATTCAACAGAAAAGCATACTTTGTATCGAGCAACCATCTTGTCAATAAAACCGGCCTCGTCAAGAGCATTTGGCTGTATTTCTTTCACGAACAGGGGACGATTCAGCATTTTGCTGGCCTCTCGGAATAGCTCTCCATATAAGGCAAGCGCAGGCTCTAGCTCATCCGACCCGTCGTCGCTGAAGAATTCAGGTTCGTACTCTAGAGACTCTACCCATCCTCCTGGCGCACAGCATCTGTAGGCTTCTTTGAAGAGGGCTGTCCAGTCTTCAATGCCACCCACGATGTAGCGCATGTGGATAAAGTCGAAATGATTATCGTTCCAAGTCCAGTCGAGCGTCGCGTCATCTATTTCGAAGCATAGATTCGGTGGAACCCACTGCGGTTGGCACGGCGATAGATCCGTGCCAATGACTGAAGCATTGGGAAACTGGTCGGCGAATTCACTATATTCGATTTTGTGAGCATTCTACGGAGATTTTACCAGGTTTGCTAGCTCATACATTGCCCAGATGCCTGAGGACTTGGTCAGCGGTAGCCATATAGTATGAAACCCCGTCGCTCGATTGCTCTGTATAACTCACCGGATCCCGTGCCGACGTCAAGCACCCGCTGAAATAATCGCTCAGTCAGTATCAAGAGAACAGGCTCTAGTGCGTCTGATTCATCAGAGCGCCCAGCTGGCACGTACATGGAGCTTTTCTTTCTCAAGTGGTGCAACAAATAGCTGGTCGTCAAGAAGAATCGTCAAGCAATGGTGGCTTCATGTCGCGTTAGCGTCAATCGTGTAAGTCCGCCAACATTGAACAACGTGGCTGGTGGTGACTATAACCATATCTCCTCCAATTCCAGCTGCCGATCGTCATTGGGAATGAAATAGTTGGCCGTGAACTTATCACTATGATAGGTACGACCATGGATTTGACGGTACTCGAGAACACTGGACGCAATGGATGTGGTGAAGCTTTTGCTGCGACAGATCATCAGGGAAGTTTAAAACACACGGATTGTGAGATTCACAAACTCTTCGGAGAAGACAAAACCGATCTCATTTTGATCATTTACCTAAAGATGACATTAGAATCGCATCTGATTCACTCAAGACGACTCAGACTTACAGGAATGTCTTCTGCAGCGATCAGGTCGTTCATGGTGTGGAGTGGACTCGGCGCATTTGCTTGGGCTGTAGACATTGTCTCAAAAAGCCATTGATACGTATTTGTATGAGAGGCAAGCAAGCTATTGCCAGATCTAGTGGGACCGCGGTAAGTTTAAATACTTGGGTATGATCTGTACCTATGTTAGTGGAGTTTCGAGGAAGCCAAGACGTCATCTCACCACAGTTAGAATAGGTTACATAAATAAAGATGTCGACACCATGTGCAGCGATGATGTGCCTTGCCAGATCGTAGATACACCATGTCTCAAAAATTGCGCTTGTATCGAGTATACGTGACCGGCACTGTTCCTTGCCATTATGGGGAACCCAAATCTGGTCGGTCGCATACCCAAGTTGGACCGTCAAACTCATACGGAGCATGTACATACAAATACATACATACACAGCATCGTGCCCCCAAATTGCTTAACAGACAAAGATATTTGTTTGGCCCCTGGATCGGGCGAGAGGATCGAATGCAGCATCTATCGAAGGGGATATTGACAGCATTTGGGTGTGGCTTCGCTGTACTCTGTAAGTATGTACATGCGGAGTACATGTGAACTTCTTAGGTACCTAGGTACCTAACATGCCCTCTTTGTGCAAAGACCAGACGGCACATGCCGCACAAGAAGCCAAATACTTTTGGTAAATTGGTACATACAAGCTCGTTCTCGTTGTCAGGAAGCAAAAGATAACATTGTACGAGGTGGGCTGATACAAGGGCCGTGCATGATGCGAGGTCGGAGCTTCGACTCTCGAGTCTCCGATCGGTTGGAACTTGGGAGCGACCAACGAACAAGCGAGCGCTGTTCAACTGACAACAACGTCAAGGCATCAACCATCATTTCGAGCATCGTGTTCCATCATCATCACTTCTTTTGCACTTCTTCCATTGAATTGCACAACGAAGTGGTCTTTCCATACGAGTCACGACACGGCGATGAATGCACACTCCGTAGGCAAGCAAATTCCAGATTCTCGCCCTTCAACGACATTGAAACAATTGAGAAGCTCCGAATCGAACGGCGGCACACAGCCTGCAGCAGACGCAACAACCTCGCTATGGATGTAGGGGGCTTCACTGTGGTCACATTGCCAGAGTTCCGTGGTGTATCACTGATCAGATCAGATCAGATTAGCGGCAACCGCACAATTTTGCCACGCCTGCTCTTCTGGTTCACGATTAAGTTACAGTAACAGTACCTAGGTAAAATGAATTACTCACTTTTGATTTACGTCAGATCAGTGCTGGTGTACTTGACAACAAAGTGGTGTCACACTGCACCAGTGCACAGGCTGAGTAGCAGCAATGAAGCAAATTGTTGACCGTATACTTTTTCGGCCCTATGAAGATAGATCTGTTCAATTTTATGGCCCAATATAGCCATGCGAATGCCGCATCACTCTGGCTTGCGTCCGTACACAATCTGCACCATCATATAGCTATGAAGCTTGGGATTTCGGATCGCCTTGCGAATAGTAGCGAGCCATACGTGGTACTCGTCTTCCGGCTTTTGGATAGTTTGCCAAAGCATCTGGGTGTAACCTGATAACCAAAGGTGAGTATCTTTTATTGTTTACTCATTCATGAATATAAGTAGAGAAAATAGGTGGTCCATGCACCATACCTTGAAGGTCATTCTCCATAGCCTCTTGGGCAAAACGCCCGACTTCAGCGAGTTTGCGATCTTTTGCCCAGGGTCCAATGGGGATCTAGTGAGGAGTTAAATCCATCATTTAACGTTTGAAAGGCAATTGGTTGGTAGCACGTACTTTGTATCGAACGACCCTCTTGTCGATGAATCCAGCCTCTTCAAGAGCTTGTGGCAGTATTTCTTTCACGAACAGGGGACGATTCAGAATCGCGCCGGCTTTTCGAAATAGCTCTCCAAAAGAGGCAAGGACAGGCTCCAGTTCTGTCGACCCGTCGTCGCTGCAAAACTCAGATTCATACTCTAGAGACTCCACCCATCCTCCTGGCGCACAACATCTGTAGGCTTCTTTGAAGAAGGCCGTCCAGTCCTGAATGCCTCCCACGATATAACGCATGTGGATGAATTCGAAATGATTGGCGTTCCAAGTCCAATCGAGCGTCGCGTCATCTATTTCGAAGCAAAGGTTTGGTGGAACCCACTGTGGTTGACACGGAGAAAGATCTGTACCGACGACTGAAGCATTGGGAAACTGGTCGGCAAATTCACTACTCAATTCTGTTAGCATGCTGCCGACACATTATCGAGTGTTGTTCGGTCATACATTGCCCAGATGCCTGGAGAAACTTGTCAGCGACAGCCATAGGTATGTACATTCAACATTGTAATGAAATTCCGATGATAACTCACCGGAACCTGTGCCGACGTCAAGCACCCGCTGGAATAATCGCTCAATCAGTATACTATATGTGGAGAAAGACCTTTAATGAGTCCGAGGTTCTAACTTCTCAGGTGTCAGAACGCCTAGATTGCACATAGTACATACATGAATCTTATCTTTCTCGAGTGGTGCCAGAAATAGCTGGTCGTCAAGAAGAATCGTGAAGAAATGGTGGCTGCATGTCTCGCATTAGCGTGCAAGTCCGCCGAAAAAGTGGTCTTGAGGTGGCTAGAACCATAATTCCTCCGATTCAAGCTGCTGGTTGTCGTTGGGCATGAAATAGTTGGTCGTGAACTTGTCACTATGGTAGGTGCGGCCATGGATTTGACGGTACTCGAGAACGCTGGACGAAACGGACGTGGTGGAACTTTGACTGCGACAGACGTCAGGAAATCACATTTACCATTGGATTGTGAGATTTACACACTCTTCGGAGAAGATGGAATCGATATCATCTTGATCATTTACCTGAAAGGTTACATTAGACTCGTATCTGATTCACGCGAGGCGACTTTGACTTACAGGAATGTCCTCTGCAGCAATCAGGTCGTTCCCGGTGCGGGGTGGACTCAGCGCATTTGGCTGTGCTGTAGACATTTTTCTATAGAGACATTGAACTGTGAATTAAGAGGTAAGCAAGCTATTGCCAGATCGAGCGGGACCGAGGCAAATATAAATACCTGTAACCTGGGTATGATCTGTATGTTAGTGGAGTTTCGAGGACGCCAAGACGTCATCTCACCGCAGTCAGACAACGATTATATACATGATCTAGACCTCAAATTTCAGACACCAGGTGCCTTGCCGTTTCGTACCTACGGAGTAGATATACACCATGTTCCAGAGATTGCGCTTACGTTGACTCTGCCATTTTGTCACCCCTGACATAACGGTCGAAACCCACCCACCACTGCAGATTTCACTTTTCGTCCAGCACAATGCCAAAAGCTCGCCAAATGGGTTGTGGTGACTCCAAAGAGGTCCAAGGCGACGGCGATGCACGAATACGGCCTGCTGCCAACTATCAGATCTCTGGCTTCCCTGCACCACAAGGCCCTATGACGCTGCGTACCCTCAAAGCGTCGCCGAGGTGAGAAGACAAAAGATGGTAAAGAGAGGCATTGCAGCGGGGATTATGAGCCTGGTCATGTGAGAGTGTATTGGGGATGGCTGCCTCAATGCCGCATTTCACTAGTCGGGAATCTCTTATGCGGCCTGCCATCATGGGTGGACATTGCAAGGCCATTCCGAGTTGTTTCGAAAAAAGATTATCGAGGGACATGAAATTCTTAGAAAAAGACAGCAAAGGACGGGAAAGGGGGCATATCGGAGGCAATAAAAATAAACCAAGTAGGGAGAGCCCAGTTCTGGAATTAAAAAAAAAATTGTAGCATCGGCAGCTCATTCGCTTCTACGCAAGCGGCAAAATCACAATGAATTGTGACGAAAACTTCTCATACTTATGTACAGGCTGTGACATGAAAGAAGCGCTCGCGAGCTCCCAACGGTTGCCGAACCTCACTCCTATCCATCGTCGTCAGTTTCATGGCCAAATTCCAGGTCAGGGAGAAAGTCGTGGTTGATTTCTACGTCGGCACTAAGATCGTAGCTCGGGCGGCTGTCCAAAGATTCGTATACATCAGCATGTAAGTTGTAATACCCTCTTCCTGCTCGTATACTCCCAAGGATTGCCTTGGGCAACCATACGCCTCAATTTTATATTTTGATCATTGGCATGGCTCAGACAGTCGGAAAAGGAGGGCATTGGCAGAGAATATGGGATAATTTTCGTTTGCCGCGTTCGCGATCGTCCAACATCAGTGAGCGCTGAGCAATCAAGGACATGAGCGTACTTGTGAGCGTACTCGTGAGCGCACTTGCTGGGACTTTGCGAAGTGACGCCATCGAATGTTGCTTCTCTAGGGCACTGGACGGGCTGAATCGATGGAAAGTGTCTATCTCTCGTGTGACGATTGAGTCGTCTCCCAAATATTGACGGAAGTGATCAACAATTTGCGGGCTCGATTGGAGAGAAGGTGACTCGCGAGTCGCGGCGTAAAGGCAGGGTAACTTGATTGACCAGATCGCTCGAGCTTTCGCCGGATTGTATACCTAGCCAGAGCGGTAGACGACATATTATGTCAACCGTCAGACATACCAGGTCTCTCAAAACGCACGTCACTATCCGGGTATAAACACGGCCTTTGAGATAGGATATCTATCTCAAAGCTCGTGAAACCACGGTAGCTTAACGCGTGGGAAATTCACTTCTCGGAAGTGGTGCTACCGTGCTTGTCCAAAAGATCGGAGTCTTTGACGACATCGAATTTCTTGTCGACTTTGTTGGCAGAGAAACTATCTCTGTATTCCACCACGCGTTGGACGGACAATCGCCCTCGCCCTCGTCCTCGAAGCCGGCGGACCGCGGTTGGTCGTCGCTTTCGCCTGTCCCTGCGTGCGTTTCTTGGAGTAGCAACAGTTTGCTCCTCGAAGGTGTAAAATGACACTAGGACAAGAAGCCGACCTTGCTTCACCTCGAACTCGTACTCATTTCGCCTGTTCACAATCCCACAACTACTGTGGACAAGAGGATCGACGAGTACGTACGACCCTATTACGAGACGATCAGGCACAACACGTCGTACGCCATTGGCGCACGCCGGGATGCGAAGGGAGCGCTTAGAAAGCTTCCCGGGTGGAAGTGTCCCGACCGCCGTGAGATCACCGACCTATTTGATGTACGAAATGAGTTCGAGGTGAAGCAAGGTCGGCTTCTTGTCCAGGTGTCCTTTTACACCTTCGAGGAGCAAACTGTTGCTACTCCAAGACGCGCACGCAGGGACAGGCGAAAGCGACGACCAACCGCGGTCCGCCGGCGTCGAGGACGAGGGCGATTGTCCGTCCAACGCGTGGTGGAATACAGAGATAATTTCTTATGACAGAATGGGGTTCCTGTATAATGAGACCCTACATTTACGAGACGCCATTTGGCTACCTCCTACCTAATGTACCTAGGTAGGTACCTTAGGTAAGTTCTGCCTGCGGGCTCAGCGCCACTTATCCCCCCGAGTCAGACCGTAGACGTGTGGTTCTACCTAGGTATGTCACTGTCAGCCGAAATCGAAACCGAGTTTGATGAAGAAGAACGCGGTTGCAGCCGCAGCAGTCATCACAAGTGACTGCCGCGTCTCTCCCCCGACATCAAAGCAGTATCAACCTCGAACGGTCGCGGCAGCAGCCGTCAAAACCGATTCCCGAGTCTTACCCCCGCCATGCGTTCTCATAATCGTCTATGCGTTCTCGATGGCTAGCGAGGTAGGGCTAAGTTGACCACAAACTTCAAAGTGAACAGCACAACGATTCAGGAAGCAAGTCCCAAAAAGGGCTTCCTGCGTCATTGGGTTGCCCAGTTGAACTGACCGAGGGCATATGGTCGGTCCATGGAATCGAGTCATGGTAAAAGAGTCTTGGGGAAACAGGAAATGAGTTGTCGGCTCGTAGGATCAAGTTGAAGCAAAGAAGAGCACGCGCGCAAAACGGAGCATGAACGAATACTGACAGATTGTTATGTACTGTGTACTGTATTGTTCAAGTCTTGTCCGTCTTCTAAATAAAAGGGAGGTGGGAACCATGGGATCGATATGTGTCGGCTCGTAAGGGGAAAGCAAACAATAAGGGTTGCATGCAATAACGAAGGGTGAGGCTTGGTCTAGAGATATATACCTATGGCCCGTGGTCCAAGAACGAGCCAAGGTATGTTGCCAAGCTAGCGACCGATTGCGTAACTGCGTTCCTTTCTCGTTCCCTCCCATCTCACGATCGGTCTCACCCTCTGTGTGAGACCTCCGTGGTACCTCCGTGGAATAGTCTAAGACGGTTGCGACTATTGGTGTTAGAGCGGTTTCAACACGCTCATCCATATTGTAACATTGTTGGACCACAAGCCAGCAGCCGATTGCGTTCCATGCGCTGTTCCCTCACGTCCGTGACGCCGTCACCGCCGATCGGTGCCAGGGACGAAAAGAGAAGGAGAATAGTGGATCACATAGTGCCAGTACATATCGAAGACGTGATACTGTACAGTAGACGCCAAGAAAAGAGAGAGTCAAAG
Organism: Claviceps aff. humidiphila group G2b; assembly: GCA_018360325.1. Classification (NCBI taxonomy): domain Eukaryota; kingdom Fungi; phylum Ascomycota; class Sordariomycetes; order Hypocreales; family Clavicipitaceae; genus Claviceps; species Claviceps aff. humidiphila group G2b. The sequence continues at coordinate 871 of SRQG01000373.1, read as the reverse complement.
AGACTCAAAAAAGATGAGAAGAAGACATGACTGGAATTCAGCTGGAGACGTACCTAGTGAAAACGCAGTCAAGGACGAAATGTGATCCGTTCGTCAAGATCTAAGCTAAGAGGCAGAAGATGAGGGTTTATACATAGTCATCGAAGGCCATCGAAGATAATAATAATAAATTACCTCTAGTTAGGCGAACCTAATATCTAGTACATCTATTTACATAAACCGCACGGGAAAAACCCTAGTGCAGGGAGGAAAACCTGTGCGCCGCCATTATCACTGCGTTTTGGCCATCGAAGATGAAAGAAAGCAATTCATGAAGACGGAGTGCGTTGGCCTTCATGCAGAGTCAAAGCTCAATGCGAGATTGAGACCCATCCAAGCTGTAGCCCAAGCGTTCTCACTTCTAAGTTCTGGGACAGTGAGAAAAACTGGGTTACATCTTGGAGGGTTGCAATCTTATTTGAAAGGTACCTATGTACCTAGGTAGCTATGCAAGGGAGAGGTGTTTCTGCGTACCTGTAACGTAGGTAGGTAGGGGGGGATGAAATTGAATCGCCCGCTATGTGGATTTATTACATCATCGACACATTGGCTCGATGATCTCGAGATGAGAGAACCAAGATTGAAGATTGAATACAGACTCGTTCTTGCCTTTCGTTACTGCATGCATGCTTTTATTTGTTTTCCCCTTGCGAGCCGACAGATGCATACTCTCGACTCTCGAGTCTCGCTGCATCATTTGGATGTATTGTGGCCGATCTGCAACACCCTCACAGAGTCACAGTTCCGGAGTTGGAGGATACCTATCGAGGACAGCCTCGCCGATCCCGTGCAGAAGAGATTGGCCCACTACTTCGAGTCGGGCGAGCGACGT